>QNUK01001475.1:0-52537 GCA_013621035.1 Clarias magur | reverse complement strand
AGTTTTTATTAGAAGTAGAAACAAACTGACCTGTACAGAGTTGCCTTACATCAGGTCTAGAGAAATCATCCTGCCGTACATTTATACATCTTGTTTCCTGTTCTGTTTGCAGTATGTTCCAGAAGCCCTGCTGCCTGTGTACAGGGATAAAGTCGTGCCAGTGTCTGACATCATTACTCCCAACCACTTTGAAGCAGAGTGAGTGCACCTATCTGATCTTCTCACTCAGGAGCTTTTATACCAGACCTGCAATGTCCATTTGACAGTAGGCTGATCATCACTTGGGTGTATATTATACGTATATTAATTTTTATATTTATTATATTTTATATATATATATATATGTGTGTGTATACTCTACATAAATAACCCATCTGTTATGGTGAGTTGTTACTTCAGGGGTTTTTAATCTTATCTGCACAGAGCTGATTTGTTAAGAGATAATTTGGTTTCATTCAGTCATTTCTGTCCTTTAAGAAGAACAACAATTAGACACTAGTCTGACTGCTGTTTCAGTGAATTGAAAGCCTGTATGAACTAAATGCAGCTTTATGGATACGACTGAAGAATTCTTGTCTATTTGAATTACATCACTGCTAGCAATCATATCTAGCAGTGGTCGGCGTTTATCTGGTGAGTCGTATCAATTTTGTTCTTGCTAAAGGTTGTGTCAATTGAACAGCTGCTGCAGATTCAATTAAAGCATTAATAAGTATTTGGGTAATTTTCGATTCTGAGTACCGAGACCAGTACCTGTACTTTTCCTAAAGCGCAACATGAACAGGACTTCAGAGTGACCCACTGTTGAGGCACATCATCCAACACCCTGCCATATTTCTAGTCCTTAAACTGCTTTTGTAATTCTCTGTGGAGTAACATCCTAATCATCCTACTGTGCAGTTAAACTGAGAGGCAGTGGGCTAATACTGCTACTAGTCCAAATGTCAGTGATTAAACTGAACGCTGAAATGACCTGCAACAGGCTATCAGTGAACTTCTGCTGCAGATTCAAGAACGATCCAACAGGTGGTGCTATAATATCACTGACAAAAAAGTGTCACAAGTGACAAAATTGTGCATGTGTGGTATGTTTTAAACAAAAGTCAAAGAGAATGTTGACTGTTTGGGAGTATTTCACTGTCTTGAAGAAATATTAGCAATATGTAGTTTGTCAGACATGTTCCAGCGACTATGAGGCGCCGTATAGGGATTAAATCAAACTTCACTCATGCACACACATATGAAACAGTCACACATCTATATATACTACTAACTGCTCACACAACTACATATGAAATGCGCACGCACATACCTATGAGACGCGCGCACATATATGCAAACTCTCCGTGCACACACACATATGAGATGCACGCGCGTACACCTATGAGATGCACGCGCAGACACATATGAGATGCACGCACATAGACAGTCTCCGTGCGCACACTCACACACACTCACACCTATGAGACGCGCACAAACAAGGGAATTCCTATCAGTCATTACAATATTTATTATAATTATTTTCGAGGACAACACCATGTAAACAGGACACAATAATTTAATTAAGAAATATTTAGTATTACGTAGACTAGTAATCTGTATAAATAAATAAATAAATCTCCGTACATCTTGTAAATTAATCGAATAATTTATTCATAAGTTATAAACGTTTCAAAACATTATATATTTTAGTGTCAGTTTTTTTCAATAAATATTCTATATTTACTGTCCGTAGCGTGAAATTTCCACAGCAGCAGGGACGGGTATCCAAGGTGCTTATGTTACTATGGTAACGCATGTAGGAAGTGACGTTGCAGGATGTTCCGAATTTTGTAGAGTGAAGTTCCCTTAACAGACATTCCCCCACATGGAGTAGGGTGTAGTAATTTCAATGTATATGGAGTTGCCGGTTCATTCTCTCTGATTAGTAGTAGCATTTTAAATACACCGTTACTGGACAGTTTAGAAGACAGCGAGTGGTTTATTTATTATCACCACAAAAGGATCCGACATATTAGCCACAGATTCCGTGCTTCAATTTTCTTTTTGCTAAACATCACCTGCGTTTTGTGCCGCTGCAATATTCAGACATTATGTGGACAGTTGTGAATATGCCATGTGATTGAGCAGTGATGATCATTATACTGTCCTACTCCGTCTTCTAAACTGTCCAACAGCAGGCTGTTTACAAACCGCTACTACCAATCATGGAGTATGAAGCGACAAGTCCGTCTAATGCCTTCCGGTTACACTAAGAATTTCATATGTGTGTGCGCGTGCATCTCATAGGTGTGTGTGCGCGGAGAGTTTGCGTATATGTGCGCGGAGAGTTTGTATATATGTGCGCGCGTCTCATAGGTATGTGCGCGCGCATTTCATATGTAGTTGTGTGAGCAGTTAGTAGTATATATAGATGTGTGTATTTCATATATGTGTATGCAAGTGTTTCATATGTGTGTGCATGAGTGAAGTTTGATTTAAGCCCTATACGGCGCCTCATAAGCGACATTTCAAGAGGAAGGACTACAAACGTTCAATAGTTTTTGTTGGGCTATTTAAGCAATGAAAATAACTGTTTATTTGCATAGCATAAAAAAAAGCATTTTGCAGCAGCTATTTCACTATATCACACAAAGATTCTGTCATGTCAAGAATATTTATATTAAAAGTTTATTTTTAAAAGTACAAGCATTAATAAGTATTTGGGTAATTTTCGATTCTGAGTACCGAGACCAGTACCTGTACTTTTCCTAAAGCGCAACATGAACAGGACTTCAGAGTGACCCACTGTTGAGGCACATCGTCCAACACCCTGCTATATTTCTAGTCCTTAAACTGCTTTTCTAATTCTCTGTGGAGTAACATCCCAATCAGCCTACTGTGCAGTTAAACTGAGAGGCAGTGGGCTAATACTGCTACTAGTCCAAATGTCAGTGATTAAACTGAACGCTGAAATGACCTGCAACAGGCTATCAGTGAACTTCTTCACAAATCTGAGCTTTTTTTGGCACTTATTTATTTGTTGGTTAGTTTGTTTATTGGAGTAAGGAAAATGTATGTTTCATTACATGCTGTCATCATTACTGGAAAAGCCACAAACTGTTACATAATTTGATAATTATAATGTAATGTAATGTAAATATAATTTTTTAACATTATTATTATTAGCCCGGAAAAACACCACATCTCCTTTTACGAGCTCTTTTGGAGTCCTTTAGTACCATGGCAACTGCTCATGAATAACAACAGCATTACAATGGTATTGCTGAAGACACAACATAAACTACACAAAAATATTTTACATTTATCCAGTGTGGATTAGGCACAGATGTGAAAACATGACACAGTTGCGTCTTTGCATGAAGATAAATGTTTATTTTTTCATCTGAAAGGCTCCTGACGGGGAGAAAGATTTCTACAGAAAAAGATGCAGTTGAGGTGAGTCTCCACGTTCTCTGTGCTGTGTGGTATTTCAAAGCAACTCTGCACTATGTTATGCACATACTTGGTGAATAAAAGCCGATTCTAATTCTAATTCTGATTAAACACTTAAGGATTTGGCTCAGGTGCACTACGAGTAGCACCAACAGGACTGGCAATGAGTCATACTAAATCTTTTTTCAGGCAGTAATAACTGCAGTATGTTTGTTGTACTGAGGTTGTTGTTCTCATGTAGGCAATGGATCTGCTGCATGCTATGGGTCCTGACACTGTGGTCATCACCAGCTCAGACCTGCTCTCTCCTTTGGGGAGTCAGTATCTAGTGGCCCTTGGGAGCCAGAACACAGGTGTGTAAACTGTTTATTGTCTTAGCATTTGTCAGGAAGATAAAACGAAAGTAGGATGTTACTTCAATACTTCAATAAAAGAAAATCTCAAAAAAGCAAATCTGGTAACTTGCTGCTTTATGATCCATAATTTCATGTGACTACATTCAAACAAGTATATAAAATTTTGTAAACTGGCATTTGAATCGACAATGCTGAGCCTCTTTGTAGGAGTAATCTGGCTGGGATCGTAAAAAAAAGGATAAGGAAAATTTGAATATTCTGGACTAATTTTACAGTTTATACACATTAGCATTTATATTTATTTAAGAGGTGTGTGCATGTAGGCGGTTTTAGTAAACATTGGCTCATGTATGTACTACATTTTTATGCCAAGATAACAGCCGAATTGATGAACGGCTCCATGACCTAGGGTGACCCTGCCACCTGCTTTTATTCACAACAGGCTACAGTGTCTACCTCTGCTGCTATAACTTGAATATAACTAGCAAAGATAATCTATGACTACTCTTGCTGCAAAATGAAATAAAAATCAAAATCACAAAATGGACCTGTGCAATTATTTAATCACAAAAGGTTGCAATTTATTACAGGAAGTATACACATAATCAAGAATTCATATAGTTTGTCAATAATTTAAGAAATAGTCCATTTGTTTATTTTAAAGTAATTGAGTTGATAAATAAATATTGGCAAACACCCTCTTAATAAGATCATCTGTCCAATTATTTGGTGTTAGCTCAGATAAATACATTACATTCAAATAAAAAAGGGGGCACATTGAATAGTTACATATCGCACATCAAGGTAAAAAGAGAATGGAGAAATTCGTGCAGAAGGTGAGAAAGCAAGGAAAATAAAATAAATACTTATTTAATTTAAGAAAGACTTGCATTTTAAGACCCCTATCTTTATCCCTAACAAATATTCTTTTTTAATTGTAATTAAACTGGTCTGCATATAAACATGAACGATATTAAACTGCTCAATGATACCAAGCACACTGTAGTCATAGTAACCACCAAGTTGTTGTATATATTTCCACGTTGCCAGTGGTACACTCTGAATTTTTTTTTAGTTCGAGCAGATGGCAGTAAAGAGAAGCAGCGGATCCGCCTGGACATTCCTAAAGTAGATGCTGTGTTTGTGGGGACTGGCGATCTGTTCGCTGCCATGCTACTGGCATGGACACACCACCACCCTAATGATCTCAAAGTATGATTCAATTTAATGCAATGTATTCTGCTTACTTCTGATTATTAATAGTCATAGATGCACCAACTTGAGAAATAATAATAGTAACTGATGAGGCTTACGTCATTATTATGTTTACTTTTCTGAATTCCTTGATTAAAAACGTAACCTGGAAGTCTGATAACCAAAACTCAGACACTGTCTTTATACTGCTTGATTTTAGCCTAGTGACATGCTTTTTTTTTTTTTTTAATAATGCATAGTATAATAATAAATAGTATAATAATAAATGGTCAGTGTTAGTATGATTTGGTAGATTAAACTACTCTCGAACCTTATAGCACATGGCAAAAAGAATAATGTGGGGAAAATCATCACAAGTGTGAAACGTTGGCCTTTAAAAAGTTAGCACAAATGGCGAGTAAATCTTGTAGCTCATGTCACTAGATGTAATCAGTTGATATGACCATCTGGCCTAGAAGAAATGTGGCAGCTGTAATACTAGGTAGTTTTTTAAATTTATTTATTTGGGTGTTTGTCTCATGTTCGTTGGTTGTTTTGGTTGCAGTCTGACATAAAGAAGAAATGAGTTCCAGTTTAATTCTGTAAAGTTACAGGAGCACACACTCTGCATCTACTTTCTTATGAACAGCTGAACATTTGTACACTTACCCAGTCAGCCAATCGTGAAGCAGCACATCACAAAATCAAGTGGATTCGGGTCAAAAAGTTCAGTTCTATGGAGCCTCTAGAGACTGTTGTGTGTGAAAGTTCTATGAGATAAGTAGTTCCTGAAATATTGAAACCAGCCCATCTGGTTATTGTGATTGGAAACTACAAGAATCAAGGGTGTGCAGGTGTTAAAGTGATCGTCAAGTGTGTATTTGTGTTTTATAGTTGGCAAAGTCTGATGGCAAATATAAGATGTGTCTAGACTTTCAGGAGAATCTCTAAGCCACCAGTTCATTACTAATGGATCGTTAAAAGATGAGAACAGAGGCAACATTTAATTTGGGTCTCTGTAGCTCCACTTTAATTGCAAACACCTTACACCATTGCCTTTTGTGGTGTTTTAACAGAAAGCCTGTGAGAAGACTGTTTCTGTGATGCAGCATGTTATTAAGAGGACTATAACCTACGCCAAGGGTAAGAACAAAATCTCATAACACCATACTCCCATAATACTGTAATTAAATGCTCTGGGTTATAAACAGTGGTGTGTGACAGAAACAGAGCATTATGGAAGGAGAGTTCTTGACTGAAGTGATTCTCTCATTCTCTTCATCAGGTGCAGCTGGTCCTGACCAGAGACCGAGTCCTGCACAACTGGAACTGAAAATGGTACAGAGTAAAGCAGACATTGAAGATCCAGCCATAACCGTTAATGCTGTGGTGTTGTAGGGTTTCACTTTCATTCTTGGCCACATCGTTGTGTATAGAGGACAAAAAAAAAAAGAGTGTGACTAACACACGTAAAATGACAAGCCACACAGTTAATATCCAGATACTAACTAAAGCCATGTTGGTGTTTGTGTTTGACTTCAGTATCAGTACTGATGAGGATAGAACTGTGCTGCTTTATGTGAGTGAAAGGAAGTGTACTGATAAGGATTTACTATAATCAGCTGATCAGTTCTATGCTGCTAAAAATGGAGGATATTAGTCTAACCACTTTACTAGCACAGCAATATCATATATTTGATGACAGTCAGGCTTACTGATTGGAAGACGACATGAATAGTGAATAGTGTGCCTGAACACATCAGTCATCTCATTGTTCATGAATATCAATATTACTTCTATATTGCATCCCAGTGATGAATTTTTCCATTCAATATAAATTATGTAATGTTTCTCTAATGATGGTAGTTTTATTAACATATCAAGGGTCTTAGTTTATCAAGCTAATCATTAGCCATAGTGTCTGGAAACTATAGTTCATGTTTTTGAAAATAACACTGTGATTTCAGTGAGGACCAGTAGTCTGAGGAACGGTATCTGTATGTCTTATTTGGTGAATGTTGTACAACCGTCTTTAGAATCTTGCTTCTGCAGTTCTTGTCCATAAATGTGGCAGTTTGGCCACAATTTAAGAATATTATGTAATCCACGTTACCATAAATCTTTCCTTTTAATACTTTTAAAGAGGTTCTGTATTTGTTGATGACAGATGGGAGATTTGCAAAATAGTCAAATGTAAATTTCATTGTACCTCTGGACCTGAAAATGCTGCAGTGTATTAAAATTAAAATCTTCACATGTACCTTAGAACACATATTTGAAAAACTTTCAATAAAACATTAAAAATTATGAATAAACCCTTTTTTTAAGAAAATAAACTTTCAACCTTTTTTTGTACTGTTTTGTGTATTTCTGCAAGATGACTTACTGTATGTAGTGGAAATCAAGATAATTAAAATAAGACAATGTTCTTGAGAAAAAAGTAAAGTGTAAAGTTGAAAAATGATGCTTACAATTCAGTTTTGAAGTATGCCTAAAATAATGTATGCTCGACTAAAGCTTGTAGCATAATCTGTTGTAAAAGAGAAGCCTTAAATACATTTAACTGGTTCTGATTCTTGTCCAACTGTCTTGTCTCAACTTTTTGTAGGAACCGTCTCAGGCATGACATGTTTGTTTGTGTGTGTATGTGGAGCTTCAAAGTCTCCACCTTGATTAGGTTACTGTCCAGGTTACTGTCTGTGTGGAATTCATGATTTGCAAGTTCCAAGGTTTTCTCCCACTATCCAAAAACTTGCAGTATTGAAATATGGAATATGAATTACATAAGTAATTCTCACATCTGTGCAGGGTATTTAGTCATGTTAATTAAGATTCCAACCCTAGAGAACAAAACGTGTAAAAGTTTTTAAAATAATCTGAATCATCTGATCCTGGCAAGCCTTGGTATTGGGCACAATGGCATGATTTATTTAACACAAATGAAGCCACAAAGGAAAAAAAAAAAAGTACCTCCTTATTGCTTCCACAAGATTTAAGTGGGTGAGTTTCAGGTGCTGCTAATCATCAGCCCTTGATTAACGGATCAGCAGCAGGTATGCAGACCTTTACAAAAGCAGTTTTTGCAGTTTGCTGGTCTGGGGGCATTCAAGTGTGTGTTAACACAATGCCAAGAGGGAAGAAATAAGCAATGGTTACTGCATTTTAAAAACTATTTCCAAACAATTTGTACTTCAATTTGCTACAGTGAGAAAGATTATTCACAAGTGAAAGCATTTTTAACAGTTGGTAATCTTCATAGGAGTGGACGTCCCGGCGCATTCACCCCCAGGTCAGACCATTTAATGCTCGAAATAAATACAAAAATAAAAATGCAACAAAGAGTTACATCTTGGACCTTATAAATGTCACTGCATATATTCATGACAGAACAAATAGAATAAGACTAAACAATTATGGTTTGTCTGGAAGGGTTGCAAGAAAATTAGCTATGTACAGCATTTCAGCAGAAACACTTCATACTCACTGTCAAGCACCGCAATGCACTTGAGCCCCATTTACACTGCAGGTCTCGATGCCCAATTCTGATTTGTTGCCTATATCTGATTTTTCTGACCATCTGTTTAAACGTTCTTTCAACTATAACCCATATCCGATTCAAGTGTTTACACTTGCCATACCGTCTGAAACATCGCGCATACTTAAAGGGAGGTTCTAGCACTACAGACTAGCCAAGATGGACGAAGGCGGAATATGCTTGACTAGCTCTGTGATATACTGTACGCAAAACGAAACGGAGAAGGAGGAAAAGGGCCATCGTTGCAGCCTGCGCATATGCTTCATTTATTGTGTCCTCAACCATTCAGAGGAATGTCTGGGTGCGAGACGTGTCGGGGTCGCTCTCTGGTGGCTTGCAACAGGTGCAGGCTACCGCACACTGGTGCATCTGTTCGGAATGAGCAGCGCCTCTGTGTGCCTGATTACGTCAATAAACCTCGAAGAAGTCGCAGTTTTAATGACGTACAGAACGCAACGCCTCAGAAAATCCGATCTGTCTGTTTACATGACAATCACATTAGCACTGAAACCGATCTTGAAATATAGGAATGCATGCGTTTTTTTACTGTTTACACGGACATAGAAAATATCCGATATGTGTCACATGTGGGCAAAAAATCGTAATTGGGTCACATTTAACTGACGGTGAAAACGTAGATTTGGTTGAAAGTGGGTCATGCAACAGGACAGTGATCAGAAGCACACCAGTAAGTGTACATCAGAAGAGCTGAAAAATAAAAGAAGGAAGGTTTGAGAATGGCCCAGTCAGACCGCAACCTAATTGGAAGGCTGTGGCAAGACCTTAAGAGAGCTGTACAAGTGATGTGGTGGTGTTTTTTTTAAATCAGATTCAGCAGTTGTGGCAGTAATCAGGCCAGGAGGTGGCAGTGGAAATTTAACTGAGCTTTACAAAAAATCACATCATGCCACAATCTAAAGAAATTCAACAACAGACGAGTAATTCACACGCATCAGTCTGAAAAGAGTTACAAAGCCATTTCTAAGCGAACCGCGATGAGAGCTATTATCCACAATTGGAGAAAACTTGGAACAGTGGTGAAACTTCCCAGGTGTGGTCAACCTACAAAACTCACTCCAAGAGCACAACAAGGACTCATCCAGGAGCTCATATACCCAGTAAGAACCCAGAACAACATCTATACAACTGCAGGCCTGCCTTGCCTTGGTTAGGGTCGGTGTTCATAATTCAATAATAAGAACGAGAAAGGGCAAAAATCTGAAGAATGTTGTGAGGTTATGAGAAGATTGTAATCTGGGAAGTTACCCATCTTTCCTTTATCTTTAAGCAACTTAAGGATAAATGTTGAATAATTTAGCATTTGTTAATTTTCAAAGCACTGCTTTTTTCGAGATTTTGGAATGAATGATTTATTAGTTTTACAGTTTACGCTTATGTGCTGCATGTTTTTGGATTTAATCCACATTCATTATCCAAGTTCATTAATTGTTCACTATTTAAACAATTTGTACACTACAAAATTTAATTCACTTATTAGCATATAGTCTGTTTACCGAGTGTGTTGAAGTTTGTGCTGACCATATAATATCTTTAAAAACAAATTGTCGGTTTGGCATTTTAAACATCCCAAGCATGAGTGTGCAGGGGCTGAATATAGAGGACACATGCATGGGTCACCAACATTCCCAGGCTTAAAAAAAAAATCATAGTATTTTGTAAAGCCCCTAAAGGATTGGAGCTTAAAGAGTCTTTTGGATTTGGTGTCCCTGTTTATATTAACTGTCGATATTTTCAGGATCATTCTCTTCTCAGTGGACCATCCTGCTTTCTCAACAATCTAATGACCACAGTGTTTATTACTGTAAGTAATAAAGTGTTAAGTCTATTAATGAAGGTCCTTCCTTTACTTTTATATGAATAACCTTTCAAAAAGCAACACCTGGTTCACAACAACTGCCTATTTTAAGCTAGTTGAGGCAAATTGAGGCTTTAAGCACATGGAATAGGGTTGTGTGTCTCTCTTGTCCCCCCGGTTTTTTCCCTAATTTAGTCGTGTCCAATTCCTCCCCGTCACTAGGGGGCTCCCACATTAAGGCAATTACTTCTGTACCACTCAGTCAGGAGGGCCGAAGGGGAGGTTTCCTCCGAACCACGTGACGCCAGCCGAACGCATCTTTTCGAACTTTCGCTCATGCACCGTAAGGTGACAGCGCTATCAGCTCCTCCCACTTGCGTGAGCTCACAGACTCCCCTGTTTGGTTGTAGCTGATTAAAATAATAATAATATAATAATAATAATAATAACCTTATTTACTAAACTAGAAAATTCATGAGTGGAACTCAAGAGTGGATATTTGGGAAGGGCTTGGAGGGAAAACTATCTCTTACCCATCGTACTTATTTAATAAATGCACTAGTGTGTGTGTGGGAACATTTAATTCCCATATCATATCAGCCATTTATGCTGTGGTAGCTTTTTCAGCAGCTGGAGTCTCTGATATTTGGTGGGGAGTAATGCAAGGCCACAGGCTGTGCACATACTGTATCTGTATTCTCAGAGACCTGCTATGAGAAGGAGTTAAAAAAATAAAATAAATGTAGTACTTCTGAACATGTACAAAAGATATGAATAATTATTAAGTAGTCACTGTGATCACATTGTTCACTGAACATCTTGTACAGTAATTTGAGGAAAATAAATGCAGAATTTTTAACTTCAGCAAATTTTACTTGTATGGTTCTGGCTCAAGCAAGGATCAGTAGTATTAAGACCAAGGCCACAGTCTGAAGGTTTGATGTCACTCAGAAATTCTTGTTTTATGCTGTAAGTACAGACCATACAGTAACAGCAGCCAAAGCAGGAACTCCCAATTGATATGTGGAATTGTCTTTCAGCCAGCCATTGTAAAAGTAAATTCTTATAGCAATATCAATAAATCAACAGTACAATACATTAATCCTTATTATAGTACAGTAAGTTAGAAAATGACATCTGACACCTTTGGCCCTCCTAAAGGGTGTCAGCTTCTTTCTGTTGTGTACACATACATTGCATAAACCTACATTGTGAAAAATTAAGTGTGACACACCAGCTGAAATAATGTTGCAAGAACTTCACTGAAATAACCAAGTAATTCTGTTAAGCTATTTAGGCTAAAGCTTAAGTGTTATTGTAGTGTGCAATATATACTGTCTGGCCAAAAAACAGTCACACACTTCAAGACTTCACTGACCACCTTTAACTGTAATTATGGTTCACTGTGTGGTGGTGAGTTCACATGTGAAAATGTGTCCTTATGCTCCCAGAACCACAATTACAATTACAATGTGAATCTGGAATTTGCATGTGACATCAGAGAAGAAAAAAGTCCATGGATCTGATAACCTGGTCATCCAGTACATTCAGGTCATCAGCTCACTTCATTGACTTATTGCCACATAATGTTGCTGAGTCTAGACCTGACCAACTGAAGCATCCCCAGATCATAACACTCACACAGAGGCTTGTACAGTGGCCCTATGCATGATGGGTGCATTTGCTGTGTTGTTAGCCATTAGCACAAATTAGCACAGGCCATGCAGCCTAAAAACTGTTGTCATAAAAAAAAAAATCAAGCTCAAAAGTCCTTTTAAAAAAAGCACCATTTACAGTTAAACCATGCACGGATATTTATAGGGTGAGGCAGCATATCAGTTTGGGAGGATCCCACTATTTTTATTACCTGCTTAACAGTTGTTAAATCTGTTATGAAAATATTTATTACTCTTTTCAGTTCAAATAAATGATACAGATTCTCGTTTAAAAGACCCACAAGAAAAAAAAAGGACAAAAATAAAAATATTTGAAGTGTTCGAATATAAATATAAAAAACTTCCATAAGTGAAGGCAAAAAGTAAACGCAGACAGTATGTATAGAGCTGTTCCTAATTTCTATTTTCAAAGGAAAGGGAATAGAGAGTAGATCACGTGAGTACACCAGAAATATTTATACACCTTAGTAACCTTATATCTAAAGACTAAGATGGAAGTACAAAACAATGTAACAGTGATTAAAGTGAGAAAAGCACACCTACTGTATCGATTACAGATGAACAATGGCATGTCTGTGTGCTAGATGACTATGTTGTTAAGTCAAATCTGTCTATAATGGACTTGCTTAAAAAAAAATTATGACATCGGTAACTGTGTCAGATTAAGTGTGAGAATTTGTCAATTTTTTCCATCTATAATGTCATCCGCTTTCACCATAATCTGTGGTCACAAGTTACGCCTGCATATAGGACCATCAAATAATAACACACACAGTATATGTCGTGGTCCATGTCAAACCTTGGTTAGTTTATCTGTCCCTTTTGAAGGTCCACCAATTGTCATAAAAAGAAGGTGTACATCCAGACAGAAGAAATGCAGAACACACTGTCCAAAACTGTTAATAATAATATTTAAATGTAAATATAGTAGGAAGCTATTAACTCAAAATTCCTAAAACGAGTTCAGAAAGTGCAATCAAATCATAAAGGCTGCTAAAAAAAATGTCAGTTACCTTTAAATTAGTTTTACTGTATATAACCTTCCACGCTGTTACTGTATTTGATTTAAAAACAACATACATTTTTAATTCTATAACACTGACTATAGAGTTAATGGGTTTAAGAAGGTAAATATACATCACTTATCAAAGTTAGCTGGCTAACGTGTATAACAGCAGATCTGTCAGGTATCCATAGTTCACACTTCATAGCTTCAACACAGAGGTTGAAAACAACATCATAATCCAAGGTAAGTTAAAGTCAGCATTAGCAGAATGAACTGTGGGAGTGTGTTAAAAGAATGCAGTACAAGGCTGGGCTGTGGCATTTTTCTGCTGAAACACTCCTATGGGGTAGCAGACAGCGAGACTACTTGGAAGAATAAACACAGTAACTTCTAGAAAGAGGATACACTGGGTTTGAACATATAATTGGAAATGAATATATTTTTTCAGGCCAGCTCAAATACCGCAGTTTTATTGATTTGTAAAAACCATTTGACACAAAATCACAACAATCCACACAAAGCACATTTACTGTCATTTAAAAAAAATGCAACACCCAAAAGCAGGATAATGTCCAGTTCATGCTTTTTCTTATCTAGACATGACGTTAGCGTACTTCGCTCAACTTACAACAATAAAACAAATAGAGCAATAAAAACTTCAATGAAAACAAGAAACTGTAAAAACTCAGCATACTGTATATTTGACAATACTATTCTCCATCATGGTTTACAAATATTAATAATATATAATTAATTATACATCATCAGACTAGACTCAGACCACTGCCACGTTACTGTGGATCACAACTTTTCCTCTATTACTCAGTGTACTGTATTTTTTGGGCGAGTTATATTTTCCTTATAGCAGATGTTTTTCTGTGATGGCTCAGAATAAACTGTTCCCTAAGAGCTGATTCAGTATTGTGGAAAATGACATGCTATGCTTTGCAGCTATCCACTCAAAATACATTAGTTTTGGTTGGTTTCTATGACTTTATGACGGAGAACAAAACGTTGGATGATTTCTGGGATAAAAAACAAACAAAAAAAAACAACAACAAACAAACAAAAAAAACACACAACCTGTCAGCCCCTTAAACACTAAAAGAAAAAGAAAAGACAGTGCTTGTAAAAATGTAATGTTAATCATCAGACATGTAATAGATATACTACGCACAATATACCAGTTTCACTATTTCTACATTTAAATAACTCACACTGTGCAGTTTTAATGAAGGTAGAGACAACATGCTTTAGTAATAAAATGCGTATCTGCACATAATAATTACAATAGACAATAAATGAATAATTTTTTTAACATGATTAAAAAAAAAAAAAAAATTCAATTGACAATATACCTAAGGCTTCAAAAGTTTTAAATCAGCCCAAACATTAAATCACTCAGCTTTCTTTCTAAAAGTAGGTTTATAATAAACTGTACTGAGAGTGTCTCATCAACGTTTACTGCAAATGAAGCAGGGAGTAGGGAGTACCCTGTGAAGTACACTTCGAAATGGAATAGCTTGAGGCTCGAAAATTTCAATGAATTGTGTGCCAGCGGGTGTCGCTCATCGGTGGTTGCAATGCATATTTTGAACAACAAAAAACTAAACATGTTTTACTGTAATGTTACAAGATCACCATCATTTTCTAAATTTTAATTACATTAAAAAAACTAAAGAACTAAAATAAATTTCAAGTAAATACTCATTATTTATTTTCCAAAGCCACAGGGAGACACAGCAGGGGAATGAAAGAGCCCCATGCGGCTCCGGAGCTGCCCGTTGCCGACACTTGATCTACAGCGAGCTACGTTCCATTCTGAAGTGTACGTCACAGGGTGCTCCCTGCTCCATTTGCAGTAAATGTTGGTGAAGGGAACTTCCCTTTGTATGAAATGTGAAGGTATGATTCAAAATGGTGAAAACTTCCTAAGATGGCAATTGGAAGAAACCATGAGAGGAACCGGACTCAACGGGGAATCCATCCTCATTTGGGTGAAACAGAAAGCAGAAAATAACTGATTAAAGATGTATCCTAAAAATCACGACAGAGCAATGTTTTTGTGTAGAGCAGAGAGAGAGAGTATGTGTGTGAAGGCGACGAGGTTGTGTGAATGCAACGCGCGCACACACACAAAATAAAAGATGTTTTACACGCACGGTCACAGTATTACAGTAAACAGTACAGGCGCACACGAATGTTGATTATATCAGTGAGAGACGAGCACTAAGACCGAGTAGGGAGACGATTACCCACAATTCCGAAGCGCAAGAGAGAGAAAAACCATTGGCTCAGTTGTGATCACGTGATGCTCAGCGTCAAAACAAGAAGCAAATGCATGATACAGCATACTCAGTATTCGTAAACCAAGTCTCGTTTTTCAAGTCAAAATGTATTAAAAATCTTTGCTCGTCTTGCAGAACACTCGCAAACCGCGGTACTCACAATCCAAGGTTCCACTGTACTATTGTTATGAAGTGGTGCAACAGGTAAAAGGCACACATCAAAATATTAACATCCACATGGATGCCGATGGAAAGGAATCCAAAGTTTGCCATCAAAACATTGCCCAAATCACATTGATTGGTACCCCCCTATGCCAATCCCCCCCCCCGCCGTCTTCAAAGCGGTACCAAACCCCCGGATTTGGAGGCTCAAACTTCGACTTATGGTACAAAACCTTTGGGACCATCACATCAGCGCACCTAAACAAAAGAAACATCTTGGATTTTATCAATAACACAGTAAGTGAGTAAAAGAAAAAAAGGAGGATTTAAAAAAAGCATTTCACACTGACCTCTTGTGCATCAGGAGATACAGGAGTCACGGGGTCGTGCGTAGGAGGACTGAGTGAAAACAAAAATCAGCAACTCACTTACAAAACTCTTTATAATGGTTATAATCTGTTATCAACACTAGATTGATAAAAATGACCAAACTTACCGCACTCCATTTTATAGTGATTTTATGCAGATAAAATTTCCAAATGAGAACACCACAAACTGCAGCAACGAGGACTAAGATGAGCAGAGTCCAGGCGGTCCAGGATTCTGTAGCTGCAATGTAATTGAGAAAGTATTACAGTTAGCTCACGTTGTATAACACACTTTATATGGATTTGTAGGACTTCTCAGACAGAAGTACTGATGGAAACTGCTTAATGTCACTGAGGCCAACATCCTCATTTACTTCTTTCAAGGTGGTCAAATGTTTTATAAAAAACAGCGCAGAACAGATTAGATGGACATGACATTTAGTTTTCTTTTGATTCTGCATTCCAGTAGACAATAACTGTAATATGAAAATTAAGAAGTTGAATAAGTGTAGTCTGGTGACTTCTGAATCTGTGTGTATCTAATAAAATATGTATCTATTAAGTGAATCATGTGAACATACACAATGGATTTAATGAACTTCTAAGTAAGAACTTTTATTGATATGTTCCAGAGAAGGACAGATCACATCCATACTCACGTGGTGTAACGTGTACAGAGAGGGAACATACAGCTTCTCCGTGTTGGTTAGATATCACACAGTAGTAAAGGCTGTTACTGTCAGGAGTCACCTGAACAATCAGCTTGTTGCCATCAACACCACTGGAAAGAGGCTCCTTCACCGGAAAGTGTCTAAAAGGAAATTTACAGTATTTGTTAAATAACATCCCAAGTAAACATTATAATTTGAGAAACTACCGTCAACTTGCTTATGTCTTGAATTAAAATTTACACTGTTTTGCTCAATTCCCCAAACAGGTTTAAAGTGTTAAGGACTGCAGACAGACACAAGTGCAGGTTCATTTAACTTTAATAAAATATAAACAATATCCAGTGAAATCCAGCTCAAGGTAAAAAATTACCAAAATTCAAGAGATCAGCAAAACGTGTAGTACAGGACTAATCCTCACTCGGAGAACAAAGACAAACACTGATCAAAAACCAGAATTTGCCTGCATGGAAAATAACAATTGGCAACGACCGGCAAGAATGACACAGAACATTTATTTTGCAAATGGGTGAGTGATCTGAATGTCTTTAAATGCTGTGTGGGAGGAGTAATGATGTTCAGGTGAGGCTAATCAGTAATCAATATCTTATGGTGGAGTGTCTACTTGGTCCCTGCTAGAAGACCTGGTTTAATTGGGTTTATTTGTCAAATGTGGGAAAAGGAAGTTTCTAGATTGGGGTATGCCCCCAGCATCGATTAGCATACCGCTTCATGGTTATATCGATTAATTTATATAGCTTCATCTTCCTCGACTACAAAAAGTTTAGGTTAATTTGGATGTTTTAGAACGGGTTTAAAGGCTTGGTTACAGTAAATGTGTATTAAGAGAGTGGTTAATGGGGCTGCAATCATGCTGGACTGTCTGACAAAGTGATAATAGAAATGTGCAAATCCTAAGAATTGTTGTAGTTCCTTCATTGTGAAGAGGATTGGCAAGTTGTTTACTGCTGTCAACGTCTCATCTATGACCACGTGCATGCCCCATCAAATCTTATACTCCAACCAGTCATTAAATTAACGTTGATCATTACTTGTATATCAGTCAATTGTTGACAGGATCACAGGCACCCAAAGGCTCATTTATGCCGCAGGTTCACCAAGGCTGGCCTGAAAACATAATGTAAGGCCTAAAAACAGCCAGCATTGATGGAAAGGTGTCAAAACAGTATCAGATAAAAAGGTGTCAGAACACCCAGTGTATCACAACTTGCTGTGTATGGGGCTTAGTAGTAGGTACAGAGTTCAAGGTTGTTGATCTGATCTTCAATCAAGCATCCAATGGGATGTGCTGGACAAAAAGTTTCATCCGTAGGGGCCTCATCTTGTGACTTTTAGCACTTAAAGGAAATGCTGCTAATGTCCTGGTGTCAGATATCAGAGCATAACTTCAAAGATCTTGTGGAACGAAGACTTGAGTGTTCAGAGCAGTTTTTGACAGAAAGAGAACCTACACAATATTAAGCTTAATGTTTGAAGTTTTAAATGTTATGGTCGATCAGTGTAGATCGATTCCCCCGAAATTCACACTCCACTGTTGATGTACATTTGTGGGCAAAAAGTTCCTCCAGAATGTTATGAAGAGTGATCAAATAATTTTCAGTCCCTCTTTGCCATGAAAATGAACTAAATTTGCAAAAAAAACCCCAAAACATTTCTACTTTATTTCAGCCCTGCCACAAAAGGACCAGCTGACATCATGTCATTGATTTTCTTGTTAACACAGGTTGTTTTGACGAGGACAAGGCTGGAGATCACTCCGCCATGCTGATTGAGGTCGCATAAGAGACTGGAAGCTTTAAAATGTGGGTCATGCTTGAAATCATTGTTATTCCTCTGGAAAAGGCATTCACAACACCTCGACTTCTGCTTAAAGTAGCACTTATTGAATAACCTTAGTTCTGCTACAACAGCAGTTGAGCCAAGACCTTTTTACGAGAAGTGTTACACAAAAACAGTGAACTGCAGTAGAACTATAGTAAAAAACTTGAAAAGTTTAAATAAGTACAAGTTAATTTTAGGGGGTCAATCTCAGATCCTCCAGAGGCATGTGCCTAAATTTGGCTTCCATTACCTGCTCCAGGTGAAGTTTGTTGGTTCTGGATTCGCGTCTGCTTCACACAGGAATTCCCCTTGATCCCCTGCTGAGATAATGGTAGCCACCTGAGGAGGATCTGGGACAAAAATAAAAATCAAAACTTCCCCCCTCAAATCAAGCCCTGTGCTTTGAGAAAAGTAACGGTGCCAAAACGTGAATTTTTTTTGGTCATCATCCTATTCCTGTGCTATGAGCTGGTTCTATGCCTCATCAAATACATACACAATCTAATCTAGTAATACAGATCTAAATCTAGTACTCCCTATACATTACCAAAGCATATTTGCATTAGAGTTAACAGTGATTATAGACAGATTTAGGCTATTGGGTTCTGCCATTTAAAGTGTTCTATTGACTGTGTAGTATTATTTATTTATTTATTACTATTCTAAACAGCAGTGCCAAAAGACAATTAAGATCTGAGCAAGTATCACACATTTTAAACTTGTATTTATTGGAAGGCAACATATGCAACATATTCCATTCTCACAATTGTATCGGTTAATATGATCGGCCAGGCGAGAGACAACTGATCTGTAGATTAAGGGAATATTAAATCGGAGGACTCTTAATTATATTATAATTTTAGTATTTGTTTTTAATGCCTGTGAAGATTCTCAGTAATCCAACTGAGGTGATCTGGAAATTGAGTCATATCAACTGGACTTTGTTAGGTAGATACATTTCACTACTCATCCAAATAACTTCTTCAGTCTGAGGTAAGTTGTTAAGTAGCCATCTATGTTCAAGTGAAAAATCCTTCTCTTAACAAAAGGTGGATGTTTTATGCACAACTTGTCTAATATTTTTCATGCTGCCCTTCATCTATCCCGAGGAAAAGCCACCAAAACCTGTGTGAGTGATATTGCTTATATAGCAGTTCCACATATTTAGCAACAACAGATCATGATTCGCTTGTTTATTTAACCATGAATAATACAGCTGTTATATGTATATAGTATATAGCAATTTTGCCAAGAAACTTCGCATTGTTTTTCTTCATAATTCACATGAGAACTCCAACATGTATTTTTCCATCAAATACTGAGTTTTTCCTGTACAAGCTAATCTTTTTTTCTGTTTACATTAACCACCTTGCAGTTTGACTACATGCTAATAATTGTACAGTGGTATTTAGCCCCACTAAAGAGAGTGACACCATCACTTGTGTCTCCATCTTCAGCTTTCATGCCAATACAGTTAAACCTTGGATTGCGAGCATAATTAGTTCCATAAATGTGCTTGTAATCCAAAGCACTCTTATATCAAATCGAATAATGGAATCTGCGATGATTCATTCCACAACCCAAAAATAACCATATAAAAATTATTAATACAAAATATAAAGTAAAAATTTTAAAAATAACTTGCGCTTTACATTAGAAAAAGAATCGTGGCTGTAGTGATTGAGACCAGAGAGAGGAGAGGAGGAGAGAGTTATTGTGTAGGATGACTTTTGAGCACACACACACACACACACACACACACACACGAATCTACTTTCTAACAAGGAACCTCTCTAATGACTCTTGCTTTTTGCCTCCTTTTTTTCGAGGAAATGCAACATTGGTTTGTAGTTAGACAGAATGATCTCCCACACTGCTACAGCCTTTTTAACCTTTTTTGTACTCATCTGTGTGACTCGAATCATAAGCTTTTGCATAACAATAAGGATCTTGTTGACTCACAGTGAATGTTCAGAGTGTAGTCCTGTTCCAGTTTCTCCTTCAGTCCAGGGTGTGTGACCAGACACTGAACCTTCTTCTGGTTTAAATCTTTTGATGCTACACCTATCAGGCTGCTTTTAACAGTGTATCTTCCTTCAGAATCCACAGTCTCATTAGTTTGTTCTCTCACAGAGTCGTTTAAAGCACCCAGACTCCACGACACTTCTGCTGCAGGCTTTGAATTGGCTGCAGTGCAGGTTGCTAAAATCTTCTCAGTGTCTCCAGCAACAGGAGGGACATCTGTACTCACACTAACAACAGGAGGAACTACAAACAAACACAAAAATAATTAGCATGACAACAGCATTAATATTGTTGTTTACAAAAATCACATTTAATAATGATTAATGGATATGCACAGATAATGATTTCCATGATCAATCGGCACAGGTTTCATGTTAAACAGTGGAGGTATTGTGGGCTTTATAGTTACCAGTGACCTGAGTTTAAACAGAACTCTACAGCACTGTACATCACACAGCACATCTATTTATTTCTGTATCACTGAAAAGTCTGGCGTTACAAACAGAAATCCAAAAAACAACGGGTGACAAGGCAAGCTCAAGTTGAAATAATCAAATTAGTGTTAGTTTATGGTGTCGGCGTATAAAAAAAAAAAAAAAAAAAAAAATTATATATAAGGGTGGTCGGCCATTTATATGGATACACCTAATAAAATGGGAATGTTGATGATATTAAAGTCCTGTTTGTGGCACCATTAGTATATATGATTGTTCACATGAAACCCTTTCCTAATTGAAAAAACAAAGTTCGGATACAGACGGCGACTTCCAAAGGCCACCCATGGTCACCAACCCATCTTGAAAGTTTGCCCTCACATAATACTATGTGCCACAACCACAAAACAGGCGTTAATAACACCAACCATTCCCATTTATTAAGGTGTATCCATATAATGCTCACCCTGTATATTCAACACACAGACACACACACACACACACACACACACACCCCCACACACAACATCACCACACACACACACACACACAAAACACACACCACACACACACACACAACACCACATCACACACACACACACACACAACACACACAACACAGAAACCTTGAACTGCGAGTGTTCTGCAAGAGGAGCAAAGATTTTTAATAAATTTCGACTTGAAAAACGAGCAAGTTCTGGTTTATGAGTGCCGAGTCTCATGTAGCACGCATGTGCTTCTTTTTGCCGCCGAGTCGTCCATTGAGCACAATGGAGACAATGGCTTTTTCTCGTGCACGATTGCGCGTGCGGAATTGTGGTAATCGCTCCCGTCTGCTGGGCTCTTAGTGCTCGTCTCCTCCGGCAACATGTGTAACTTGTTTTATATAGACTGAGCACGTCTGTGCACGTAAAACATATTTTATTTTGTGTTTATATGCATGTGTGTAAAGCGGGTGTATACTGTTTATTATGTACATAATAAACGCGTGCGTGTAAAGCAAAAGCAAGTCTCATTAGAGAGGTTAAAGATCCGTTTTCTCTCCCTCAGCCTGCACTAATTCCATTATGTGTGTGCACGCAAAATTGGACACCGTGCCCCTTCATGCACACCCCTCTTCCTATTTCCTTCACTCCCACACACTTCTCCTCCTCTCACCTGGGTGAGCATGAGAGACGATTACCCACAATACTGATCATGTTTTAAGACCTTGCTCGTTTAATGTTTGCTTGTCTTGTGAAACACTTGCAGACCAAGGTTCACCAAGAGTGTTTTAAAACGGCTACAATAAGTTTTATGACACAGCATGTGAAAAAGATAGCGGAAGTGGATTGTAAGCAGGCCGACTCAATGTTATCAGCCAGCATGTAAGGAGTCTGGCTAGTAAAAATAGCTGGGCTAATGTAAGACTACAGCTGG
This sequence comes from Clarias magur, assembly GCA_013621035.1. NCBI lineage: Eukaryota > Metazoa > Chordata > Actinopteri > Siluriformes > Clariidae > Clarias > Clarias magur. The sequence continues at coordinate 30,313 of QNUK01001475.1, read as the reverse complement.
GCTCTCAAGGTTACCACTACAGTCAACACAAACCTTACTGTGTCATTCATTGTAGGAGTCAAGGACAGAACTGTGTGTGAAGAAATGAGAACAGGGGGGGGCGGTGTCAAAGCGTAAATCTGAATAAGCTACACCTACTAAACTGTTAGAGGCCTAATACTGGTTAAGTACAACCCAATGTAGTCTTAATCAATGTAGCTATAAATCAAATTAGAATAAAATTTCTTACCTTGAACTCTAAGTTGAATTTCTGTTTGATACGGTCCAATTGGAAATACACTAAAGACACAGGTGTAGATTCCTTCATCTGAAACAGTAACATTACTTAGAAGAATTGAGCGCGATGATCCAGAATGCTGCCTGTTGAATTCACTCTGTTCTCTCCAGTCCCGTTTAGGTGTTCCTCTTTGCCAAGTGGATAGTACCATAAAGAATCTGCATTTTGTTCTCGCTTTCCTTTGTTCGTCTTTTCCATGTAATGCTGTGTTTAGACGTCTGTTGTCTTCGACTGCTTGACAGAATAATTGTGCATCGTCTCCTGTTGGTGTACTGTCACGTCCTGACCAATGATCCTTATGCTGTTACTAAAACTATTTAAAATGGTAATATTATCCAAAATAGTCAGTTAATCATAATGTTGACTACTTGAGTTAAAAAGGGATAATATTGCTTGTTTGCTGTACAACACAAACTACAAGTACAGACCAATAAGTTTGGATCCACCTTCTCAAGAGAGTTTTAAATTTGGTATTATTGGCAAGAAAAAAAAGCAAGTAGTAAAGACAAACGAGTGGCTCATTACTTTTAAGAATATGAAGGTCAGCTCAGTGCCGAAAAAAATTGGGAAAACTTTTGAAAGTGTCCCCAAAGTGCAGTCACAAAAAACCCTCAAAGCGCTCACAGATAAACTGCTCAAATGCGGACCGCCCCCGGAAAGGAAAGACCAAGAGTCACCTCTGCTGCGGAGGATAAGTCATCCGAGTCACCAGCCTCAGAAATCCGCAAGTTAACAAGCAACTCAGATAGAGACCAGGTCAATGCCAACACAGAGTTCTAGCAGCAGACACATCTCATAGAACAAGCTGTAAGAGGAGACTGTGTGGAATCAGGCCTTGCATGGTAGAAATACGCTAGGAAAAACCACTGCTAAGGACAGGCAGCAAGCAGAAGAGATGCGTTTGGGCTAAAGAACACAATAAAGAAAACTTGCTGAATGAGAAGGTGTGTCCAAACTTTTGGTCTGTACTGTACGTTTGTTGCATTTTTACAAACAGCATATGTAAAGTAAATTAACATTATTTGGTTTACTGTGTTTAAAGCTTCTTAACAGATATTAAAAAATTAATTTATGTAGAATTTGTGCGATTTTGTGCGGTGGCCATAAGTACGGTTGTAACAGGTTCGACCCTTTATGCACAGGTGACACCACAGACACAAGGCAAGATCTTATGGAGAAAAAAAGGGTTATTTTATTTGGGTAAATGGAGTAGAAAAGGGTAGATGTAGATCTACACTTATGTAGGGATCCCACAGAGTGAGCGAGAAGCAATAACAGGTTGAGGACTTGCGCATGCCATGACACAGTCCCTCCCTCAGCTCCGAGCACACAATTTCCGTTGCCTGTCCAGGAGTATGACCTTAGCTTCGTTAGGGACATAACCCAAGTTCCATGGGAGGTGTCGCCCATGCCTGCATTCTCCACCAGTGTAAAGGGTTCGACCCTTTGTGCACAGGTGGCACCACAGACATGTGGACACAAGGCGAGGTCTTATGAGGAAAAAGTCATTTTATTTGGAAAAATGGGGTAGGAAAGGGTTTAAAGGAGGGAAAAAGAAAGGAAAGAAGTTAAGGTGTGCACATGCAGGTCCGTCGGCAGTGCCCAGCTGGCATCCTCCTCTTTTATTTGAGTTTAACACATGCGCACACACAACAGAAACAAACACTGTTTTATCGGAAAAATAAACAAGAAATGTGTGCACGCGAGCGTGTGAGAAGGCAAGAGGAGGGAGGGTGTGTGTGTGAAGGGTTACGGTGTCCAATTACGCGTGCGGACACACAAATGCAGTGCTGGCTGAGACAGACAGAGAAAAAATAGTTTTTTACCCTCTCTACTGAGACTTGCTTTATGTTACATGCGCACACACATGGTATTATAATAAACAGTACACGCACGCTGTACATACACACAAACACAAAATAAACTATGGTTCACGTGCAAAAACGTGGTCACAGTGTTCTAGTAAACAGTACACGCATGCTCTAATATTGATTATACCAGTGAGAGACGCGCACCAAGACCGAGCAGGGGAGACGATTACCCACAATTCCGCAGCGCAAGAGAGAGAGAAAAACCACTGGCTCAGTTGTGTTCGACATACCAAGTCAGGGTGTGGATTAGAGGTTATAGGTTTCTTCCAATTGCCATCTCAGCAGGTTTTTCCCTGCCACCTTATTTCTACTCTCTTGCTCTCTTCCTCATAGATCTGATATTAACGTGTTAAATCTCCTCTGCTGCTATCTTCCTGTCTCTTCTACTGCAGTAAGAATATAATTTTTAAGTAAAGAGACCAAATCTTTTGATTTTGTAAAGCTGCTTTGAGACAATGACCATTTTAAAACTACAGTTGTGGCCAAAAGTTTTGAGAATTAGATAAATACTGGAAATTGGAAAAATTGCTGCTTAAGTTTTTATAATAGCAATTTGCATATACTCCAGAATGTTATGAAGAGTGATCAGATAAAATTGCATATTCCTTCTTAGCCATGAAAATTCACTTAATGAATTTAAACTTTAAACACTTAAAACTTTCCACTGCATTTCATTGCTGTCATTAAAGGACCTGCTGAGATCATTTCAGTAATCGTCTTGTTAACTCAGGTGAGGATGTGCTGCGCGCACAAGGCTGGAGATCTATGATCAGCTGAATGGGTTGAAGAATTGCGCAGACTTGACATGTTGTAAAAGGAGGGTGATGCTTGAAATCATGTTCTTTCATGGTTAACCCCATGCTGACAAGAAACGCGTGCAGTCCATCATTGCAGTTGCATAAAAATGGCTTCACAGGCCAAGGATATTGTGGCTACTAAGATTGCACCTAAATCAATCAATTTATAGACCAATCAATAACTTCAAGAAAGAGGTTCAATTATTGTTAAAGAAGACTTCAGGGCGTCCAAGAAAGTCAGCAAAGCGCCAGGATCGTCTCTCTAAAAGGAATTCAAGCTGCGGATCGGAGTGCCAACCAGTGCAGAGCTTGCCAGGATGGCAGCAAAACAGTGTGAGCGCATCTGCCACTTCTCTCCAAAACAAACCTCAGGACAGATTGATCTTCTGCAGAAAATATGGGCGAATGGACTGCTGAGGACTGGGGCAAAGTCATATTCTCGAATGAAGCCTCTTTCCGATTTGTCTGAAAAAGGCCTTGTCGGGAAAAAAAGGTGAGCGCTACCAATCTAGTGCCTGTGTCATGCCAACAGTAAAGCATCCTGAAGACCATTCCAATGTGTGGATTTGCTTCTCAATCCCCAGGGAGTGGGCTCACTCCACAATTTTGCCCAAAAACACAGCCATCAATAAAGATGGGTACCAAAACGAACCCCCCAACAGCAACTTCTTCCATCATCCAAACAACAGTTTGGTGAAGAACAAATGCCAATTTTCCAGCACGAAAGGAGCACAGTGCCATAAGGCAAAATGATAACTAAGCGGCTTCGGGGCCAAACGTTGATCATCTTGGGTCCATGGCCTGGAAACTCCCCAGATCTCAATCCCTTGAGAACTTCTGTCAAGTCTCCAAGAGGCGGGTGACAACAGAAAACCCACTAATTACAACAACTTCCAAGAAGTGATTATGAAGAATGGGTTGCTATCAGTCGGGCATTGGCCCAGAAGTTAAATTGAGAGCAGCCAGTCAATTGCAGAGGTTCCTGAAAAGAAAGGGCCAACCACTGCACATACTGACGTCTTGCATAAATGTCATGTAATTGTCAATAAAAGCCTTTGAAATGTATGAAGTGCTTGTAATTATTTTTCAGTACATCACAGAAACAACTGAAACAAAGATCTAAAAGCGGTTTCGCAGCAAGCTTTGTGAAAACTAATATTTGTGTCATTCTCAAAACTTTTGGCGACGACTATATACAAATTATAGTATGCGTTATGTCCTTGTTCTCGCAAAAGAGACTGTAGTTTTTGTGCACTTTGAAGAATTTATTGTGGAGTTATTGAGGACGAAATTCTGAATATGCAAATATAAAACTAATTTTACCGCGGTTGTGATTCGTCTCTAGACGGACACGTCTCCGTCTTCCTCTCCTTCGATTCTTCAGGATCTCAAGGATTCTTTACTGTCATACCAGCACACTTCCATGTTATGGCACGAAATTAGTACTCGGGTCCCGTTTTAAGCCACATAGATAAAGAATGATATCTAATAACAGCAGTCAGAGAAAATATATTATGCAAAAAATTAAATGTAAGCTGTACATAGTGTATTGCACATTTTCAAAACTATATTGCACATTTTGTACATTGCACTAATAGAGTTGTATATGTATTGCACCATGAGGTTACATATTGCACTGCAGGGGGGAAAAACAGAATTATATTTGTATTGAGCCTGTAGGTTATAAATTGCACTTCCAAAGAGATATAGAGGCATATATTGTAGTTAAATACTATCCCTATTTTAGAAGCCCTTGTGTTTGATGGGAGAGGACCTACAGAGCACATTTACAATGGTTTATCATCTTTGTAGTAACATGTGTCGATGGCACAGGTGTTTGGTCAAAATTATAAAACCCCCATCTTTTGCTGTTAATAAACAGACCTTCCTGACAGACAACGTGTGTGTTTGAGTCTCTCCTGGTGCCAGAAAAGCTTACCGAATCACAGCGGACAGACCGAGCAACTCGCTTCTTCTACCATGCAACTTTACAGACATTTTACACGTGGAATCATTTTCTTTTGTACTTTGCCAAGTAATGAAGGAAACGTCATAGTCTTACCGTTGGCTTTGGTGCACAGTAAAATCACCACACAAATCACCCAACGCTGTGAAGCTGACATTTTACAGCCATTATCCATTAATAACCGGTTAAGCTATATTATAGTGATATTACATCTCATCTCGGAGAGTGATTCATTCAAACTTGGCGAGCGCGGACATGCGCATGCGCAAAGCATCTTCTCCTTCTTTGGTGTTTTCCGGCAGTTGGCATCCATCATGGCGCGGCGAGAGCAGCGGAAGGAATCAGCTCAACTTTATGGTAATGAGCTATGACGCGGTTGAGCGGCAACCAATTAAAAGGGAGGTCCTCCGCTTGAGCGGATTCCGCGGAACGCAGTCCTGTAAACTTTTGTTCCGGCGGCATTAGTTCCCAAGCAAAATGGAGGAGAAGTTAATTATTGCGGTAGCGGGTTTCCCGGTTATTTATGACATGTCCCTGTTTGTGTACAGGCACATGAATAAAAAAAAAAATGATGGTGGAACAAAGGTGTTGAAATTGTTGGTGTTTAAATATTAATATGAAATAAATATATAATAAAAAAATAAAAAATATTAAACTTAGACTAGCATTCACAATAACAGAACCAAACACATACAAATGCATTACATACATATTTATGCCCTCAATAATGTTTGAAATGCTCCCTGTTTTTCCTTTTATGGAAGATTTTGCTTATGTTTGAATTGCCATGTGTTTACCATTGAACTTTGAACCATTCCCATTTGCCTCCAACATGCCATTCCAAGTTGGTTAATTTCGCACAATTAGATTTTCTACTTCAAGTCAGAAGTTGTCATTATGCAGAAGGATGTTATTGAATTTCAAATAAGAGTCTGATGTCCCCTCTTTATTAGTGACATGGACAAAGAATCAAAGCTGAGTCAAGTTAGAGGATAACCGCTGAATTTCCACACTTGGAGATATCATTGATCAAGTTGTTTGAAATTAACCAATAATCAATCCCTGGAACCATTGACGTTGTTCGATGGACTAAACAAGGTTACCGACGTCGCAGAAGATTTTCCAGTCTCCAATAGTCCACACAGACTGGCTTTGGTAACCATATTAAGATACGTATGCATCGAACCTGTGAACACGACGCCCAGATTGGAAAGAACAGTTCTAAAAAAGGATCAGGAACAACATTAAAGTCTCCAACCCACAATAACCTTCTCACTAATATAGCTTAACTTCCTGCTCCAATTATCACAGAGGATAAGATTTTTGTTCTGAGCTCTATTGGTATAACCATACACACATAGATAATGTCTTTTGAACCATTAATCTCTGACACACAATTAGACATCGATGACATCAGAATCACTTTTATTACTATCGACATTACCGTTATCCCGAAACCTTTAAATAAAATCACTCCGCAGAATGAGATGTAACCGTGCACTAAAGAAAACAGGGTCTCCCCACTGTAATTTCCAGAAACTTTGTTAGCCTCCGCGAGTGGGTCTCTTCCAGAAAGACACAGTTAGCCTTTTGCTCCTTACAAAAACGAAAAAGTTGCCTTACGCTTTACCAACTATTTTTCCAGCCCCTAAAGTTCAACGATAAATCCAAGATAACATCCAATCCAACTCTACTAGAACTATCTGAAAAAAAGAAAAATTAAGAAGAACCGCCAGGAAATCGAGCAGCTGTGTGCCTGATAACAACGTTTAGTGCAATAACCCTTAACAATCAAATGAAACATTATTAAATCATTAAGCTGATTCAACATCAGCATACCTGAGAGATCGAAAAACAATCACACATAATATTCAATGTTCGGGTCAACTCTTTGATTGTCATATCAGAGCCGTAAGCTTTCCTTCAGATATGCTCCTTTCCCCTTACTCCTGGCATCCATGGACCAGCGGCTATAGTTTAGCTCAGCCTCGAATCTTCCTTCGAAAAGTCTTCCTTAAAAACGAAATGTTCAACTCTTTACGAAATTCTCGCATCTCGATTTCTCCAGACGTCATCCCGGACTTGGATTGATTATGGCTATTGAGATCACGGAAAGATGAAGCGTTTCCCTTTCTTCCAGCCAGTGAACAGTATCAACATATTCATTCAATCCTATCCACAGACTCGGGTACAACTCTGGTGAGAATCCCAATACCGACTCTCTCGTGTTTTCAATCGTCTTTCTCAGGAGAAAGTCACCCAGGTTCCCATCTCTCTCTTGTATCCGAAGCCCAAAAAAATGGTTTTTTTCCCACAGGAGCTGCGCAAGGATTTATTTCTTTCTGCAGCTCAATAACTTTTCTCTGGATTCTGATTAAGACCTGCTTTATTCTCCTATTCCGTTGTATTTCTATCGATACACTTGTTCAAACTTCACCAGCAGCGCCGTTGTGTTTCTCGCTCTTCTGCGTAAAGCGTTGGAACTGCATGCACGATAGCAGAAGCGGTGTCCTTCATCCTCAAGCTGACCTGGTGCCTCATGACTCTTGCTTTCTTCGGTCGGACTTTTTGTTGGAGTGTGAGCCAGTGTTTGATTTTGTCGTCTTTGCAATCTTATCGTCTACTTTCAAATCCTCAATATCTTCATCGTCACCTCCTCTCTTGGCACGACAATTGTAGTCGTGATCCATTTTGTTCGCATGGCAAATATCCGAAAAGACAGAATAATGTAAGGCGATTTGGTGACCATTTGGTTTATTTTGGTACTTAGTTTACGACTCACGAAATTAATTGGGTTTATCGCTCTTTTTTCTTTTTAAATCACAATACCAGGACAAAACAACAAAAAAGTTCCGGAGCCTGCAACAAACTTGCTACTCACTCCGCCATCTTGGATCCCCTCATTTATGACCCAAAGTGTAGCAATAAAATGATAAGAAAAGTGTTTCAGTCAAGGAAAAGTACTGAGCTGAAATCAACTTTAGGGTAATGAGCTGGGAGAAGCGGCAAGATGGCGACCTAGGCGCACGTGTTTTTTTGACCTCTGGCAGGACTGTTACTTCAATTTGTACTCTCACAAATTTATCGCAGCGGATAAAATTCAACTTATTAATTAAACGAATTAGTATCACTTTTATTTGTTTGACAAAATTTAAATAAGCGTATTCAACGAATATAACTTACGGGAGCATGGCGCATTTAAAAACACACAGTGCACCTATGGAAACGGATCACATTTATAGTCGAGAAAAACGATGAGATGCTACACATATCACCCCAACCAAGAACCCTCAAAAAAAAGGTAAAACCAGACGACACTGACATCTCCAATGCAGCCCTGCTGCAGGCAATTAACTCATTAACAACAAGATTTGATTCTCAAGATCAAAAATTGGAAGATATTGCAGATTGAATTAAACAAAATAGCATCATGATTGCAACCATCTCCAAATCGGTGGAGTTCAATGCTGCAGATATTAAGCAGTGCAAGGACAAATATGCTGTTTTGGAAAAACAAACAGAATCTCTGGTGAGATCTAGTGAGGAGTTACAGTTGAGAACATCAGAACTGGAGCGTTACAAGCGGAGATGGAACCTGCGTATTAAAGGGTTGAAAGAGCATGAAAATGAGAACACACTTAAAGAGGTGGTTGAACTTTTGGGCAAAATAGCCCCACATTTGGCACAGAAACTGGAATATGTCGTTGACTCGGTCTACCGGATTGGAAAAAAGGAAAGCGGAAGACACCGCCAAATCACTGTTCAGTTTGCCATGCAAAGATACAGAGACAAATTTTGGAGGATCATAAAAAATTCACAGCTGTGCATTGATCGAGGAATCCAGTTTGCAGAGGATCTATCAGCTGATGACCGGAGGGCTCGTGCAGCTCTCTGGCCGCTTATCCAAGAAGCCAGAAGTGCTGGGAAGAAGGCATACTATCGTGGTCCTTTGGGATATATTGATGGCCGACTAATTTCATCAGAAATAATTATTCCTGTGAAATGAAAATGAGGATTTACGTAGTGAGACCAAAAGACGAAATTATCTGCCAGAGCATCAGTCTATTATTATTATTCTTTTGTTGTGTGGTTTCTGAGTCAGATTTTGATAACTGATTATATTTCGTCCCTGTTGGGATAGATTATTCATTATTATTATTTTTTCGTGTTTGCTTGTTTATAGTGTTGCATCTATTTAATGTTTCAATTTAATAGTTGTATTTCTTTTCTTTCATTAAACGTTAGGGGTCTAAGAAATAATACCAAAAGAAAAGCTACTTTTTTATTTTACAAAGAGAAAAAAGCTCAATGTGTTCTTTTGGTGGAAACTCACTCAAGTGGCAGTGATTGTACCTTTTGGTCTAATCAGTGGGGTGAACCAATTTTATTTGCTCATGGCACAACACACTCAGGAGGTGTTGCTTTTTTATTTAACAACTTAACTGGAAAACTTTAATCAATTGAATCAAGATCTGCTTTAGATGGCCATTGGTTATTTTGTATTCAGAAAATTGATGGCTGTTACATTATTTTGGGAAATGTGTATGGGTATAACAATATATCCCGAAACAAACTTTTAATTTCCGAAATTTCATTAATATTAGAGGAAATGAAAACAAAATATGCTACAGATTTTGTTATACTGGGTGGTGACTTTAAAATGGTGTATGATGAGTGGCTAGATAGATCGCCAACTAAATATGATGTATATCACTATAATTCATTACTGCTACACTTTTGTAATAAACAGGGTTTAATAGATCCCTGGCGTGAATCAAACCCTTATCAAAGACGGTTTTCTTGGTTTAAGCCTGATGCCTCTAGCAAGTCCCGAATTGATTTTTGGTTAATTTCTTATAATTTTCGATCCTATCAAACAATATCCAGTTTATCGGCAGCTCCTCTTACAGACCACTGTTCAATTGAGTTAACAATAAATCATAAAAACAAACATGTTCGTAATAAAGGTTATTGGAAACTTAATTCTAACCTTTTTGTAAAAGATGAGTATGCGAAATTGGTTAAAGATTTAATTTTGAGTATTGTCAGTGATGCTAATTTGGTCTCATGGACAAGTAAATGGGAATTTTTTAAATATAAACTTCGTCAGATATCTATTTCCTATAGTAAACAGGTAAATAAAAATCATATTACAGAACAGGCCTCTATTATTAAAGAAATAACTGAATATGCTAACAAAACTAATTTAACTGAAGATGATAAATCAAGGTTGTTATTTTTGCAATCACAATTGGATGAAATCTACAGGGTGGGCCATTTATATGGATACACCTTAATAAAATGGGAATGGTTGGTGATATTAATGTCCTGTTTGTGGCACATTAGTATATGTGAGGGGGCAAACTTTTCAAGATGGGTGGTGACCATGGTGGCCATTTGGAAGTCGGCCATCTTGGATCCAACTTTTGTTTTTTTCAATAGGAAGAGAGTCATGTGACACATCAAACTTATTGGGAATTTCACAAGAAAAACAATGGTGTGCTTGGTTTTAACATAACTTTATTCTTTCATGAGTTATTTACAAGATCAAGAGCTAAATGGATAGAAGAAGGGGAAAAATACAGCTTATTTTTGCAGGCTAGAAAAAGTACGTCAAGAAAAGAATTCTATTAAAACCTTAATCATTGATGGAGCAGAGTGCTCAGATACACAATTAATAGCTAAAGAAATAGCTAGCTTCTATCAAGATTTATACTCGTCTTCCTCTTCAATATTAGATCCTGATCCTCTTTTTGAAAAACTTGGTGACTCTATCCCTCAAATAGATGAACACTTCAAACTGACATGTGATGCAGAAATAACAATTGAAGAGCTTGATTCTGCTGTTCTGTGTTTGTCAGTAGATAAATCACAGGGCCCAGATGGTATTACGTCTAACTTTTATCGCCATTTTTGGGATTTGTTAAGGGAATTTCTTTTTGCAGCTTTTCAGGAAATTATCAGAAATCCATTTTTGCCTAACTTGATGAGACAAGGGCTTATCACACTCATTCCCAAACCAGAAAAAGATGTTAGATTGTTGGACAATTTGCGACCTATAACTTTATTAAACATTATTAACTCATATATATATATAATAATGGCTTAAAATCACATTTATCAGTAATTATTGAGGTTTATCAGAGGTCGATCTATACAAAATAATATACGGCTGGTTTTGGACTTGTTAGAATATAATCAAGAAATTGAGGATGATGGGGTTATTTTATTTTTAGATTTTTACAAAGTTTTTGATATGTTAGAGCACCCCTTTATTTTTTAATGTTTGCAAAAATATGGGTTTGGTGAGAATTTTAGTAAAGTTATTCAACTGTTCTACACAAACACTTCACCCAGATTTGATATCAGAAGAGGAGTTAAACAAGGCTGCCCCATCTCACCATCACTATTTATTTTGGCTACTGAGATGTTGGCCTTCCTTATCAAAAACTCCAAAATTGAAAAATTGAATGTGTTTGGTCAGAAAATTATAATTAGTCAGTTAGCTGACGATACAACGTTATTTAAAAATAAAAATAAAAATCAGATCCCTAAAGCAATTGAGATAGTTGATTACTTTTCCAAATTTCCAGGCTTAAAACTTAATATTGAAAAATGTGAAATTATTACCACACACGAATGTCACCTTAAAACTGCATATAATATTCCAATTAAATCAAATGTTAAATATTTAGGCATACACATTTCTAAGGATGAGATCAAGATGGAGAAGCAAAATGTCTGGGACAGATGGAATGAGTGCAAAAATAGACTTGAGATGTGGATGCACAGAGATTTATAAATTTTTGGTAGAGTTTATTTGACCAAAATGGAAAGTCTGTCTAGATGCATTTATCCGGCATCCTGTCTATTTATTTCTAATAGAGCCATTAAGACCATCAACCAAATCAGTTTCAACTTTATATGGAAAAAACAGGTGCATTATATCAGGAAAGCACAACTTGTACAAGATTATGAAAATGGTGGATTACAATCCTTCGACTTTTCCTGTGTAAATGGTATGCTAAAAATTAAATGGCTAAAATATTTTGTAACAAGTGAAAATAGCTTTTGGTTTTCTGTTCCTAGAGGTTTATTTAAAAAATTGGGTGAAATTGACTGATTTCACTGTTTCTAGACTACCAATTAAATTATCTTCATTTCACCAACAGGTTTTGCTATATTGGAATTAAAAAAATATATATATATTTTTTTATTAATAACAAAAAAGAAGAAGACAAAAGAAAAAAAAAGAATTGTATATACAAACAGAAAGCCAGGGTATAATAAGACAATACAACAATCACAAAGTGGAGACTAAGAAGACACAAAGGAAGAATACAGGGAAACAGTTTTCATCGCTTTAGGGTTAACAGAGTCTTGAAGAGTTTCTATATATCTGTTTAGATCGTTTCTAAATACAGAGAAAAAAGGTTTAGCGCCAGTAAATTTTTGTTTATGGATATGATATTTAGCTAGTAGTAAACACAAATTAATTATGTAATATTTCCTATATTGGAAATTATTATACAATCATAACTTCACCCCACACCAAACCTCAATATGGAACAATAGATTTATTTTATTCAGGTATAAATCTTTGTGCATTCTTGATTGGCTTGCTAAAGGTGTCTGGTCAGTTCATCACTTAATGAATGAGGATGGGAGTTGGTTATCATTCAGTGATTTCTGCCTGAAATACAACTTACTCTGTGAACGTAAACAATTTGAACGTGTATTAAAAGCTATTCCAAAATGTTTTATAAAACCTTGTACAAAACAGCTTTATCAACGTTTCATATGGGTCATGTGACCTCCCGTCACTTCTTTTTAATGGTAATAACCTCAAAGCAACACTTCCCAACAAAATCATCCGCTCTAGTTTTAATTCTATAATATACCCAACATCGTTATATTATAACAATATTTTACAAACTTATGATAAACCAACCATTATTATGAACACAATATATTGCCTTTCCAGTGACTCCTAAAGCAAAGGAAACCCATTTCAAAATATTTAATGGTATTTATCCATCATCTGAGTTTTTAAGACACCGGTTTAATTTTGAACAAAATGCTTGTACATTTTGTAATGTTGACATTGAGACTACTGATCACCTTTTTTTTTCTTTTGAGTGTTCTGCTATCCTTTGGGCAAATATGTCTTATTGGTTGGAGCCAGGGATGCAATCGCTGCCCGCTTTTGAAAAGGAACATATTATATTTGGAATACTGCTGGATGACAGGAATATTAAGTTTTTCATTAATATAATGCTGATTTTAGGCAAATTTTTCATTCACAAATGCAAATGCATAAAAACTAAGCCTTATTTTTCAGTCTTTAAAAAATATTTTATTAGTAATTATCTTCCATCACTGGAGCATATGAAACGTAAAAAGGCCAAAAAATTAGCTGGAATAATAAGAGACTTTGGTTTTTTAGAAGAAGAATAAAGAGGCCCCTTTGAATTTGTATTCACTTATATATTTAGCTTTTTTATTTTAGTTTTCTTTATTATTATTTCTTTGATTTTTTCAATTGTTTTCTGTGTAATTCATGTGTTGTGCCTTGTTTTTTTTATTCATGTTTACTCAAATTATATAATGCTATTATAAATGGATATTTTGTTTTATCCTTTTCTTTAAAAAAAAAGAAAAAAAAAAAAGGGTAATGAGCTATGACGCGGTTGAGCGGCAACCAATTAAAAGGGAGGTCCTCCGCTTGAGAGGATTCCGCGGAACGCAGTCCTGTAACTTTTGTCCCGGCGACATTAGTTCCCAAGTAAAATGAAGGAGAACTTAATTATTGCGGTAGCGAGTGTTTATTAATTATTAATGTTATTTTAATTAAAGGCAAAGTCTCGTAAGTGATTCTAATGTTATAATAAGAAAAATAATATAATAAAAAATATATATTCAATTAGACTAGCAATTCACAATGAACAGAAGCCACACCATACGAAAGGCTTATAATTTGTTTATTTCTACAATACAGTTCTTTCTATGAACCTTCTTTCGGTGGCCAAATCTTTTTTTTATTTTTAATAAAAAAAAAGAAAAAAAAAGAATTGTATATACAAACAGAAAGCCAGATTATAATAAAACAATAGAACAATCACAAAGTGGTGTCATGATTTGGGGTGCGAGGCATAAATGCAAAGGATCCAGGTGTTTAAAGGAAACAATGTTTTATTTAAACAAAAGGTCAGGGAAAATTAACAAAACAAAGGTACTTTAAATGAAAACGAAACTAAAACACGAATAATGAGAGCGGGAACCACGAACTAAACATGCAGACATTTACCACGATAAATCAACAGATGCAAGACGCTAAACTGAACTAAAACAAACCATTTATAATAGAACTAATGAGCAACTCGGTTCAGGTGAGCGCCCATGTCACCTGACCGAGATGCAACATGGGAAATGAAGTTTAAACAAAAGGAACTACAAACAAATCTCTGGGCGCTAGGCACCCTCTAGGGGTTACCCCTGACAAGTGGAGATTCTACAAACTAAGAAGACACAAAGGAAGAATACAGGGAAACAGTTTTCATCGCTTTAGGGTTAACAGAGTCTTGAAGAGTTTCTATATATCTGTTTAGATCGTTTCTAAATACAGAGAAAAAAGGTTTAAAAAGTTTTAAGGTTAAAAAGTCTCTGTGTAGGAACACTGCCAAAACAGGTGAAAAACATTTTCTTCATCAGACTGACAAAAAGAACAATTCACTTCAATGTCTGACTTATATTCCCTAAAAAAGGCTGTGGACGGATAACATTTGTGTATTAATTTGTATGTTATTTCTTTTACTTTATTCGTTAAAAGATACTTTTGAGGCAAAGACCATACTTCCTCCCAGGGTAAATCCTCTACAAGACCATTCCAATATGATATCACAAAAGGAATTGTAATGACCTCTTTCTGGAAGAGGGCTCTGATTTTATAATTTCTTTTCCATTGCTCTGCAGAGAAGCAAACTCCTCCGACCACTGTCAGTTAGTTTCAAAGAATACGAGCACGGCCAAGGAAATGTAGAGCCTTGTAACAGTAAACGCACCCCAGAGGGTATATGGTGGCCGAATCAATTCTTCTTCCCTCGGAGAGTAATGCCTGTGCATGTGGCCTTGATGACTTATTTCTGACAGTGATTTAACACACGCCTGACGTTCTGCGAGGTTCCACAGGGCCTGCAAGCTTCTATGAGGACCGCCAAAAAACATCAAACATTAAATTTTTTTCGCATGGAAAGATTGGAAATATATTTACTATGCCAAAACCCGCTGTGAATGGCAATGAACCATATTTACGGCCTCCGTGCGAAACCGCATAAGTAAGTGTAAAGCCTTTCTGTAGGGGGCACGAATTCACGGACACACAGAGACAATGTTGCCAAAAAAGTGGAACGGTTTCTTCTACTCTTAAAGTGTCTATTTGTGGTGTGTGAGTGAGGGGAGTAGAGAGCAGGAGACCCAGTCGGCGGCTGGAGGTCCGTGCTCAGGTGTCTCACGCAGGTGGGTTGCTGGGGCCAGAGCAGAAGCGTAGCGGGCCGGCAGGTGCACAGGAGTGGCGGCCCCTTCTTGTCGGCGTCCGCGTCCAATATTTCCCTCCAGAATCCGAGTCTGATGCAGAATCATAACTGCATCTACTTTTCCTTGTGGAACTACTAGTAAATCCACCGGTTCTCTCCTTCTAAGCGTGTGGTAGTACAGTAGTCCATTTTTTTCCAGAAAGTACGATGCTGGATGTGTTCTCCCTCTAGTCTCCCTTTCTCCGTCTACCTTTTGTATTTGCCCCCAACAGTGTTTAAGACGCGTGTCCTCGTGCTGAAGCTGTGCAAAGTTGCTGCCTCTCTGCACCTGCTGAGACAGGGGGAGAAAGAGGTTAGTGAGAGGATTTGGCTCACCTTCTGTCTCAGCATCCGCCTCATCCTCCGCGGTCTGTGCGAGCAATGCAGGTCGGACCGTCTTTACTTTCGGTTTCGGTTTTCCCTTTCCTTCCTTTTTTGTGGGTATGTGCCCCGGCCAGTTTCTACCTAAGAGGAGAGGAACAGGTAGATTAGCCATAATTCCTGCCACCACGGTGTGTTTCCCTGCTTGATCCTCCACGGTGAACCGGACCGCCGGCACTTCTCGCAGATCGCCGTGCACGCAGGTAATTGGGAGGGGCTCGCACGATTGTGCTCCTGCTGGTACGACGGAGGGCCGGATTAACGTGACGACGCTCCCCGTATCAATTAGCGCAGTGAGAACGATATCCATCCAGACTCTGTCGGTTCTGGCACCTAGGTGGTGGAATGAACATCTTCTTTTACTTCGGTACAGCAGAGTCTTTGACGATCTTTAAACGACGACTCAAGACGCATCAGTTTCTTCAATATTTGTACTAATCCCCTGCCCCTGCCAAAAAAAAAAAACAGTTGTGTTTACTGATGGCACTTAGTTAGTAACCTAGTAACCCAGTTTAAGTAAATATCAAGTGATGTAAACTTCAAAGCACTTTTTGTAAGTCGATCTGGATAAGAGCATTAGTGTAGCAGGAGATTATATAAAGAAAATAAAGGGAGTTTTTACTCTCATAACTGTATTCTGCACAATTAAAAGTTCCAGCTTGACCCTGCATACATGCTGCTGGTTTACAACAGGAGGGCATATTTTACAGTGCTGCATTTTTACATTGCTGCATTACAGTGCTACAGTGCTGCATAGATCCAGGAGGCAGGATTCCACCCTGAATAGGACACCAAATAGAATATAGTACAAACTAAAAGCATATACATATTCAGTAATGTTCTTATAGTTGTTCATTGCTGTATAATTGCACCACATTGTGTATATGTATATCCATTATGCATTGAATCAGATGAGCCAGGTGGACAGTGATTAAGGATGAAATTGCTTTACAATGTTCCTCCAGTTAGGGGTTATGTCTCTTATCTTCTGTTCTTATTTCTTTTTCTTCCCTCATTTTCTCAAATTCTCAGAGCAGAACCAAGTTGTGATGGAAGGAATCAAGCACATTTAAAAAAAAAAAAAGAGAGAGAATATAATGATTGTATTAGAAGGAGAAAAGAAGACTAACCTCTATAGCGTTGACTTCAATCAGGTCTGGAGAAATCATCCTGCTGTACATTTATACATCTTGTTTCCTGTTATGTTTGCAGTATGTTCCAGAAGCCCTGCTGCCTGTATACAGGGATAAAGTTGTGCCAGTGTCTGACATCATTACTCCCAACCACTTTGAAGCAGAGAGAGTGCACTTATCTGATCTTCTGTCTCAGGAGCTTTTATGCTAGACCTGTAATGTCCAGATCATCACTTGGGTGGAACACGTGGTCTTTATGGTGAAATTATAGTTTCATTTTGTGCAAGTACACATATAAATGCATTTTCACTTCTGATGCAGTTATCTTTTCCAAGCTGATGTTTATAACACAGTTGCCCATTTGTGTTTATCAAATTTAATAAATAGTTTTATTTCACTTAACTTTTGTCACCGCTGAGATCCACCAAGAGATGCACTGCTTAACAAGGACAGACATACTAGCATGGGAGCTGACCACAAGGTGTCATTAAATTCCACTGTTTCTAAAATAGTGTATGGCTTTACGCATGCATCAAAGCTTAAGTAAACATTGTATGCCAGCTTCCTGCATGGGAGGTTCTTCTGCACGAGCATTGTATATAAATCCCTGGTCAGATTTAAACCAGTTTGTTAAAGATGTATAACAAATGTCTTACATTTATCCAGTGTGGGTTGGGCACAGATGTGAAAACATGACACAGTTACAAATTGCATTTTTGCATCAAGGTATGTGTTTCTTTTTTCCTCTGAAAGGCTCCTGACGAGCAGAAAGATCACTACAGAAAAAGATGCAGTTGAGGTGAGTCTCCACATTCTCTGTGATGTGCGCTGTTTTAAAGCAACTCTGCATTTAAATCTAACAAGTATGAATATTGTATGTAAAGGAAGAGAGTGAGAGAAAGAGACAGAGTGAGAGAGAGAGAGAGAGAGAGAGAGAGAGAGACTCTTGTACTCAGATCAGGGGTTGAGAATACCACAATGTGTTGAATAGTAATAAGGTAAACAGTTGCTATGGGATTTCTCAATCAGAAATCTACAAGAATTTTTTACAATAATTTTTAACACACTTTGCCTTTATCCTTTAACATTTGGTTCTTCACAATGTTTCCTTATGTTGTGCTGAAGCAATAAAAAAACATATAAACCTGTATTTAGAAATAAACAGACATACAGTACCAGCCAAAGTTTGCACACACCTTCCAATGCAGGGATCTTTTGTACATTGTAGAACACTATTGAATACATTAAAACTATAAAATACCACATATGGAAGTGTGTGTGAAGAGAAAACAACAATCCATCATTACTTTAAGACATGGAAGCCAGTACATCCAAACCACTGCCAAAACTCTGGATGTACTGTACAGTATCTTCATGTGCAGATGCAAAAACCATCAAATGTCATGAGGAACCTGGTGATCATGAGGACCATTCTCCAAAGGATACATTCATTCTCACCAATTAACTGCATCACAGATTAAAGCCTACATGGATTTACTGAGACACTTCTCGATAACTGTTCAGAGAAGATCACAGTGGTATCGTCTGATCCGCTCCACCCATGCTGTAGATTTGATGGTTTTTGCATCTGCACTTGAAGATACTCTACATCCAAGGTTCTAGCAATGGTTTGGATGTACTGCTCTTCATGTCTTAAGGGAATAATTGACTGTTGTTTTTCTTCATGCCAGATGCCTTTCCCCCCACCGGATGCAACCCTCCCATTTTATCCACCTTGAGCCCAGCACTGTATCCAGTAGATGGGGTTTGGGCATTGGGTGAGAATCAAACCCAGGCCTTTTGCATGTCCAAAGAAAAACCTACCACTGAGCCACCAATGCCCTTGCCTTCAGCCTTATTCTGCGGGGTAAAAAAAGAAAGAAATTAGAAGGTGTGTCCAAACTTGGTAGTGTACATGGCAGCATAGATTACCCTATGGCATTAGTTATTTTAATTGTACTTGACTTAGTACTTAACTTTGTACAAATACAATAACCAGGCGCGCCGCTAGCAATTTTGGGCCCTATGACAAAATATGCGGTTGGGCCCTACCACACCCATTCTGCACAAAACATACAAGCCAACCTAGCTATTCAAAGTTTTTTGTCTATAATATAATAGTACTGACCTATTACTTTTGTCTCATTATTAGTAAAATAGTGATCTGCTATCCTACACTGTAGTAGTACTTAAAGTCCGCTAGCAAAGTTAGCCAATAAGATAATGCTGGCATATTTGCTACAAATTCAAGATCTATATCTGAACAAAAATTACATATTCAATTTTCATTGGTGAAAAACGTAACTAGGGCTGTAGCTATCGAATATCTTAGTAATCGAGTATTCTACCAAAGATGTAATCGATTAATCAGATAAAATGTATTTTTGCTTAATTAAATAGCAATGTAAAATATACTGCTCAAAAAAATAAAGGCAACACTTAGTCCCGGTTGGACTTGAACTTGCATACACCTATGAGAGGCGTTCAAGTCAAACTGGGACTAAGTGTTCCCTTTATTTTTTTTAGTAGTATATATAAGAGAAAGATTAATTGGTTTTCTTTTTAGAAAACCTTTATCTTTTAAATGCATACAGCATTTTATCAAAAAACAAACATTGTCATTATTCACAATATAAGGAATAGCTTAAAGTTGACTGAGATGAATTAAGTGCATTACAGCCATACATTCTTATTTTAAAGTCTTTTCTCAGATGCAAAAACTAAAAAACAAAAAAAAAAGGTATTTCAAATGACTTTAAGTATCAAAAAAACTAAGGCACATATTAAAATAAATAATTATACAAAAACACTAACTTAACTTTCAGAACTAAAAGTTTCAAAATCTACAGCTCAGGCCTAACATAAGTCTTTACTGACTTCTTACTGGAATGCTTTGTGATGACATTTAGGATGTAAAAATCCATGGACAGGAACAAGAGTCCATACATTTGTGTTTTAGGTCAATATTCATCAGAATATAAATGTCTCTCTCTTGGACGTGTGTGTGCTCACTAGTATTTAAAGGAACGTGTGATTACAAGTAAGAGAGGTAAGCATGTCAACATGCTCCGAACTGAATGCTATGAACTCCTGCGCTTTGAAGCAATGTTTCCTGCTGCTGAAAACATTTTTCATTGATAAAAGTTTTTTCATCACTCTCTTCTATTTTGCAACAAACCATACAATGAATCAGAGAGGGGTGTGTTTTATTTGGAGATGCCGAAATAAGCCGTAATCTGTTTTCATTTGTAACTCTTTTGTAGATACATTTCTAATTTCTTTTAATTTACTGCTAGTAGTGTTATTACTAATAAAGCAGATCTCTGGGGGCCCCTAAAGGGCGTGGGCCCTTAGAATCGTCCTAACCTCCCCCCCCCCCTTAGCGGCGCCCCTGACAATAACTATATGTAACCTTGGCGGAATCGTGGAGCTCACCAAGTTACAGATATATGCATAATCTTGGGAGCAATGTGTCAATGTTTGTTCCTTATATAGCACGTTGTACAGCACATTGCTCAACAGACATTATTTTAAGTGTACTGAGGTGCCACTAGATGGCTGAATTGAGTCTTTTGATTCGAATAATTTCCAGTTCACTTTAAGTATTGTGTGTAGTAATAGTCATTATCATAAAGTGTCATAAACACACGGAGATGGACCAGAAGACTAGCAGTTAGCCCTGTAGCGTGGATGGTAAACCCAAACGCGGAAGTAGCGCGAGCAGGCAGGATAACCACGCTGTTATTTTTAGAACTCCCCCAAAGCGAGAGCAAGAGTCTACACAAATAAACTCGCGTTCTAATAACACACACTCAATCGAAAGCAAAACCCAAGAAAGTGAGTACTCACTCACTCATAGGTGAAGTGGTGAAGGGTTTTAGCTGAGAAGTATGGAATACTGGGTGGATCCGGAGCGCCGCAGGCAGCTGGAGCCGGTAGGTGACGGGGTTGATTCGGAGGGTGATGCGGTATGGACCGATGAAACGAGGTGATAATTTTCTGGATTCTGTCTGCAGGTGTAGATTTTTTGTAGACAGCCATACCTTGTCACCTACGTGGTACAATCGCCCCGGTGGGTGTCGACGGCGGTGCTGAGTGATGTAGCGGGTGTTGGTGCGTTTGATGGCCAGGTTTGCTTGGTTCCATACCCGTCGACACCGACGGACCAACTGTTGGGCCGACGGTACTTCAACCTCCGGTTCTTGGTGGTCGAACATCGGAGGTTGGAAGCCGTGGCATGCCTCAAATGGGCTTAAGCCGGTGGCGGATGAAATGTGGAGGTTGTGTGATAGTTCAGGCCAGATGAGGTAGCAAGCCGAGGAGCACTGACGGTCGGCGACAAAGCACCTCAGGTAGCGCTCCAGTTGTTGGTTCGTCCGTTCCGTCTGACCGGGTGGTAGCCAGAGGACAGACTACAGGTGGAATGGATCAGATGGCAGAAGGCCTTCCAGAACCGTGAGGTGAACTGAGGCCCCCTGTCCGAGACGATGTCCTTTGGGAACCCATGCAGGCGGACTACATGTTCTAATATCAGCTCGGCTGTTTCCTTAGCTGACGGGAGCCCAGGAAGGGCCACCAGGTGCACAGCTTTGGAGAACCGGTCGACGATGGTGAGGATGGTGTTCTTTCCTTCGGAAACCGGCAGGCCCGTGATGAAGTCGACGGCAATGTGTGTCCAGGGCCGACGGGGAACAGGAAGTGGTTGAAGCTGACCTGGAGATGGTTGATTTACATCCTTGGCCCTGGCACACACTGGGCACGCCTGGACGAACTTGTGAACATCCTTGGTCATGGTGGGCCACCAGAAGGCGCGCTGTATAAATTGAAGGGTGCGATGTGTTCCGGGGTGTCCAGCGAGGAGAGAGGAATGCCCCCATTGGATGACCTCCGTCCTAATGGTGTCGGGTACATAGAGTCGACCAGGCGGCACACCTGCCGGTTCAGTCTCCGCAGCCTGTGCCTGGCGCACCCTTGTCTCCAGATCCCAGCGTAGTGGTGCTATGATCCTAGTGGGAGGTAGGACAGGCGCAGGCTCCGCCCGGGGAACGTCTTCCTCATGCTGTCGGGAGAGGGCGTCGGCCTTGGTGTTCTTGGACCCCGGGCGGTATGACAGATGGAAGTTGTAACTCTCAAAAAATAACGCCCACCGCGCCTGTCTAGGGTTAAGCTGTTTCATTCTTCGGATGGTGATTAGATTCTGGTGGTTGGTCCAGACGATGAACGGCTCTCTGACGCCCTGGAGCCAGTGACGCCATTCCTCCAGAGCCCACTTTATGGTCAACAGCTCACGGTCCCCTACCCCGTATCGCTGCTGAGTGGGGTCAAATTTTCTGGAGAAGAAGCTACAAGGGTGCAGCTTCTGATCTGGACCTCGTTGGGAGAGAACGGCCCCGGCGCCCACATGCGAAGCGTCCACCTCCACAACGAATGGTTTGCTCGCATCTGGATGGAGGAGAATTGGTGCGGTGGTGAAGCGGTGACAATTCCTGGAAGGCGGAGATGGAGGCAGAGTTGAGGGTGAAGGGGTGAGAAAATGGTCATGTCAGGGCGGTTAAAGGAGCTGCAACCGTACTGTAGTCCCGGATAAAGCGACGATAGAAATTCGCAAACCCGAGAAACCGTTGAAGTTGCTTGAGGGTCTTGGGTAGGGGCCAATGACGCACAACTTCCAGTTTCTGCGGGTCCATGGCCACACCCTGGGGCGAGATAACAAAACCCAGGAACGTGGTGGAGCGCTCGTGAAAAGCGCACTTCTCCAACTTACAATACAGTTGATGGGCGAGCAATCTCTTGAGGACCGCCCTGACGTGTTGGACATGTTCGTCAACAGTCCGGGAGTAAATGAGGATGTCGTCTAGGTAGACGAACACCCAGCGGCCTAGCATATCTCTGAGAACATCATTGATGAATTGTTGGAATGCAGCAGGTGCGTTACAGAGTCCAAAAGGGATGACCAGGCTTTCATAGTGTCCTATGGGGGTGATGAAGGCCGTTTTCCACTCATCACCCTCTCTAATGCGCATCAAGTTGTAGGCGCTCTGGAGGTCCAACTTAGTAAAGATGGTGGCACCAGAGAGGGCGTCCAGGGCAGAGTTGGTAAGCGGCAATGGGTGTCGGTTCTTGATGGTGATATCGTTGAGCCCCCGATAATCGACACATGGACGTAAGTCACCTCCTTTTTTCTTTACAAAGAAGAACCCCGCTTTGGCAGGTGAGGAGTAGGGCCGGATGGTACCTTGGCGAAGGGCGCTGGAAACATACTCCTCCATCGCCTGCATCTCGGTGGAAGATAGTGAGTAGAGATGGCCACGGGGCGGGACGGAACCCGGCTGAAGGTCAATTGCCTAGTCGTAAGGACGATGAGGAGGTAGATGGGTGGCGCATCGTTTACAAAACACTTCAGCCAGGTCCCGGTAAGGCGTCGGGATGCTGTTGGTGTCGACTTCGGGGGCCTCGGGCTCCCTAGAACACGTCCCAGCCCGGGCCCGTAGGCAGAGTTCAGTGCAGGTCGGCCCCCATTGTAGAATCCGGTTCTGTGTCCAAGAAATAAGTGGGTCATGCTGCAACAACCACGGGTGGCCGAGGATGATGGGAGGAGATGAGATGGAGGTGACATAGAATTGAACCTGTTCTTCGTGTTGGTTGATGATGAGGGTGATTGGCTGTGTTCGATAGGTGATAGGGCTGGAAGAGAGGGGCCGACCGTCAACAGAGGTGATGTTTACGCGCTGGGATAACGCCTCGATTTTTACCCCCAGTTTTTTGGCGTAAGAAGAGTCAATAAAGTTACCAGCGGCACCGAAATCGATGAACGCGGTACTTTCGACCCGTAAATTTGAACGTAAATGGCGCCAAACTAAATTGATAGTATTCAAAATTGCTTGGAAGGAGAGCATCCTGAACTATAAAAAAGCTCTCAGTGATGCTAGATCAACGTATCTCTCCACTCTAATAGAAAATAACAAAAACAACCCGAGATTTTTATTTAATACCGTAGCTAAATTAACTAAAAACAAGACCACTGCAGAAATCTCCACAACATCATCATGCAGTAGTGAGGATTTCATGAACTTTTTCAATAATAAAATCATAAATATTAGGCAAAAAATTCAGGCTTTGAAACCAGACAATTTAAATAATTCAGATGATCTAACCACATCACATCAGAACTTAGAACACTTTACTCCCCTTGAAGCGAGGGAACTAATTTCACTCATCTCTTCTTCAAAATCGTCAACCTGTATATTAGATCCTATACCGACACATTTTCTCAAGCAGATAGTACCAGCAATAATAGAACCCCTGTTGAAAGTAATTAACTGTTCACTCAGTAGTGGGTATGTCCCCAAATCCTTTAAATTAGCCGTTATTAAACCGCTAATCAAGAAACCTGACCTTGACCCCTGTCTGCTTTCTAATTACAGGCCGATATCAAACCTTCCGTTTATCTCCAAGATTTTGGAAAAGGTAGTATCACAGCAGCTATGTTCACATCTACACAGAAATAGCATAAATGAACTGTATCAGTCAGGATTTAGGCCTCATCACAGCACAGAGACAGCACTTGTTAAAGTAGTAAACGACCTCCTATGGGCCTCTGATCAGGGTTGCGTCACTATACTTGTGTTACTGGACCTCAGTGCAGCTTTTGACACCATTGATCATAGTATTCTCCTTCACAGATTAGAAAAGGTAGTTGGAATTAAGGGAACTGCCCTCTTGTGCTCAGATCCTATTTGACTGATCGTTATCAGTTTGTAGATTTAGATGGTGACCATTCCTCATGTTCTCAAGTGGAGTTTGGTGTTCCACAGGGCTCAGTTTTAGGCCCACTGCTTTTTTCCCTTTACATGCTTCCTCTGGGCAACATAATTCGTAACATGGTATTAGTTTTCATTGTTATGCTGATGACACACAATTATATGTCTCAGCAAAACCAAGCATGAGAAAAACAGTTTGCTAAAATTGGAGCAGTGTGTGCATGGAACATACCGAGATTGGATGTTAATTGTTAATTTTTCTTCTGCTTAATCTGATAAACAGAAGGTTCTAAGTCATAAAGGACCAAAAGATGCTAGAAGTAAGCTTCTGATCAGACTGTAACTTTAGAGTTGGCCTTTCTGTTCCATCAATGCAACAGGTTAAAGACCTCGGTGTGATTAAGATTCCAGCCTTTCGTGAGCCTCATGTAGATAATTATCACCAGGATAGCTTTCTTTCACTTAGAAATATTGCCAAGATAAGAACATAATTGTCACTAAATGATCAAGAAAAAACTAGTTAAATGCTTTTATCACCTCTAGGTTGGACTATTGTAACGCCTTACTGTCTGGTTGTTCAACTAGGTGTATAAACAAGCTTCAGTTAGTCCAGAATGCAGCAGCGAGAGTCCTCACTAGAACCAGAAGATACGAGCACATCACCCCTATCTTATCTACACTGCATTGGCTCCCTGTGAAATTCCGCATCGATTTCAAGATACTACTTTTGACATTTAAAGCACTAAATGGTCTCGCGCCACAGTATTTGAGTGAACTGTTAGTGTCTTACGATCCGCCACGCCTACTTCGATCAAAGGATGCAGGCTGCCTGTCAGTACCACGTATTATTAAAACTACAGCAGGGGGCGGAGCTTTTTCTTACAAAGCCAAAAGTTATGGAATAGTCTTGCCTGTTATGTCGGGACTCAGACACAGTCTCAGTGTTTAAAGTCTAGGCTAAAAACTTATTATTTAGCCAAAGCATTTTGTAAATAGATAACCCTCTAGGCAAAGGAGCAATTCTTGGGGACCATGGACGTAGAGTAGTCTGGTGAACTGGTATGTTTAGATACTGTCCTCCCCACTCTCATTGTTCACTCAGGTTTGTTTGACGGTGAGGTGATTGGTTGCTTTACATCTCAGGGAGCCCTCATGTTTGTGTTTCCTTCTGGCTTTTTTTTTCCTTTTAGTTATGCTGTTATAGTTAGTCCTGCCGGAGTCCCTGCTTGCACTTTGCCCTAATATACATTAACCTTATACATGTTGACTGTGACCATACCTAACTGCCATCTTTCCTTATTTTCTGTTCTCTCCTTTTCTGCTCTCTCCTCTCTCTCTCTCTCCCTCTCTCCTTTCTCTCTCTCTGTCTCTCTGTCGAGCTATACATGTTCGCTCCTGAGTTGCCAGTGATCCAGACCCCTCTGCCCTCTGGAGCCGTCTAACCCATCCTGGAGTCCTGCTTCTGGTTGGAGATCCCGTCGCATGGATGCCCCGTGTGGTCTGCCTGGATGCGCTTGGTGGCTGGGGATGGTTTCCATGAAGACTGTCCTATCATCGATTGATGCTCTGGGGACCTGTGACTTCAGTTGTTCGATAGCTCAGGACTGGAATCTCCTACAGTCTACTTGAGCCTCCGGGAACAAACTGGACTCCTTTTAATTTAAATTTTAACACATCTCCTGTTAAACTGAACTTCCAGTACACATTATTATGCTGGAATCATTCTTCCTGCTATCCGTTATCAAACCAGATATGAGGAGGGTCCCTGTTGAGTCTGGTTCCTCTCAAGGTTTCTTCATATTACATCTTCAGGAGTGTCCTTGCACGCGGCCCTCTCGGCTTGCTCATCAGGGACAATCTTATCATTTTGATTCAAACACATTGCATAAAAACTTACTTCTTTTTATTGTGTAAAGCTGCTTTGCGACAATGTCAATTGTTAAAAGCGCTATATAAATAAAATTGAATTGAATTGAATTGAAAAGTTTGTGGCCAAACTGGAGGCGTGCTCGTACCGTGAGACGGGAAAAGTTGGTCAAAGTGGCGGAGAGGTGGATGGAACCCGGTGAGCTGTTCCTACTGCTCACCAGGCCTGCGCGTTTCCCGGACGCAGAGGGCAGATAGCTCTGTGGTGTGCTGCCGATCCACAATATCCGCAGAGACCCTCTCTGAAGCGGCGTTCCCGTTCTGCAGCGGTTAAGGAGGCGCGTCCTAATTGCATGGGTTCCCCGGCTCCGGTGTCAACCACAGCGGGAGGTGGAGAACCGACTGATCTGGTAGGTGCAGTTGCAAATGAGGAGCGAGCTTCAGGAACAGGCGTGTGAGAGATGAAGGAGGAGGGTCGGGATGTGAAATGGGGCAGAGATGGCGTGATGGACGGCAGGGTGCGAGGAGCTGGCTTGGTTCGGGCGAGCAGGCGCTGGTCGATTCGGAGGGCGAGTTGAATTAAGCCCTCCAACGTAGCTGGAAGTTCTCGTCTAGCGAGCTCGTCCTTGATGCGCGCAGCCAGTCCCTCGTAGTAGGCTGTCCGGACGGCAGCGTCTCCCCAGCTGGTCTGGACAGCCAGGGTTCGGAAATCTGCCGTGTAACGACTCACGAACGAGCCTCCCTGCCGCAGATGATATAACTTGGAGTCGGTCTCCACCTCAGCAGCAGGATGTTCAAAAGTTAGTTTTAGTTGATGGGTGAACTCTGTGTATGAATATGCGACATCTGAATCCGAGCGAAGGACCGCCGTGGCCCACTCAGCTGCCTGCTCGGATAGCAACGAGACGAGAAGTGCAATGCGCAGTCGGTCTGTGGAGTATCTGGTGGAATTAAACTCAAACACAAGATCCAATGATGTTAAAAACACACTGCATTTCCCATCCGTGCCATCCCACTTATCTGGTAGAGCTATGAAGACATCAGTAGGGGAGGGTGGTGGCGGCGCAACAGCCGCTGCGACGGGGGTGGCAACTGCCAGCTGAGCGTCTGCCCCGCGGAGGGTCACGTTCTCCTGCCTTAGCTCCGCCACTTCGCGGCGCAGGGCCGCAACGTCTTGGATGCCTTTGCGGAGAACCGCAACTTCACTACGGAGCTGATCGATCAGCTTAGCATGTTGGGCAACCACATCGCAGAGGTGAGCGTAATCCGCTGGGTTTACTGCTGTTGGCTCAGTCATTCTGTCATAAACACACGGAGATGGACCAGAAGACTAGCAGTTAGCCCTGTAGCGTGGATGGTAAACCCAAACGCGGAAGTAGCGCGAGCAGGCAGGATAACCATGCTGTTATTTTTAGAACTCTCCCGAAGCGAGAGCAAGAGTCTACACAAATAAACTCGCGTTCTAATAACACACACTCAATCGAAAGCAAAACCCAAGAAAGTGAGTACTCACGATTCGACTGACACAGCATCGGCGATAGCATGGGCAAACTCAATGACTGAGCAATGTGTGGACCCATCTTGTCTCCTTTTATACTTCCTGAATAACGACCGGACTACTTTCAGGTCCTAGTGCCGGTCGTGTTAGGAGTGTGCATGACATAAAGCAGCTTTACCAAAATTTGGATGTAGGTTTACATTCTAACGAACAATCCAGAGGTGACCGTGGGAAAGAAAATCTCCCACAGATAACAAGAGGAAGAAACCTTGAGGACAACCAAACCCAAAACAGAACCCATCCTCTTTTGTAGAGATTATAAATTAATCAATCGATATTTCATTATCAATTATTTCATAATCAAAATACATTTTCAATAAGGGCAGATAGTATGTAGTCAGGGGCTATTCAGTATAAGAACTTTATATAGAAGTCCACTCGTCAACATAGGAAAGTCTTCTTTGATTACAGCAGCATTTTCCCATTTAAAGACCTCAGTGGCACATCAGAAGAAACTGCAGTCATGCACAGATTCAAGGCTTTTAACTCCTGGCACACAACATTAGCTAATCTCCTTACAATTGAGGAGAAAACGTTACATTCTACTGCACTTTACTGCCATTTGCACTACTTATTATATGTGATGCACACTACGGATACTTGCACTACCTTGCAAACTCATTTGATGCACATCTGTAAATTATGTCTTTTATTTGTTTATGTTGATATGTATTTAGAGCTCCACAAACAGCCAAAAGTGTTTGGCTCAGGTGCACTACACGTATCATAAACAGGACTGGCAATGAGTTATACTAAATCTTTTTTCAGGCAGTAATAACTGTAATAGGTTTGTTGTACTGAGGTTGTTCTTCTCATGTAGGCAATGGATCTGCTGCATGCTATGGGTCCTGACACTGTGGTCATCACCAGCTCAGACCTGCTCTCTCCTTTGGGGAGTCAGTATCTAGTGGTGTCAGGTGTCAGGTAATTTTAACTTTGCAATTATTTTTTATAACGGCCAAAGAAGTTCAAACTTTGTCTCTTCAGGCCATATTATTCCATACGGCTCATTCCCAGACATATAAAGAATTCAGGAAACAGTTGTGACATAAACAGAGCAATCAGTACTTGGCAGAATTTGCTGCAATTAATATTTAACATGAGTTGATGCTTATTTACTTAATTTTTATAGCAGAGTTTATTTAATTATTTTTTTCCCCATCACATTTTAACAGGAGTTTTTACTCTTTTTAATGTCAACTGTATATAACATTTGGTGAACTGGCATTTGAATCAACAATGCCAAACCTTTTTGTAGGAGTAGTCTGGCTGGGATTGTAAAAGCTAAGGAAAATTTAATTCAGCTTTTGTTTTGTTTGGAGAAATGCATTACATATATTCTGGAATATTTTTTTTACAGTATATTTATTTTATACTGTAGATTTATTTTACACACCTCTTATATATATTTAAGAGGTGTGTGTGTGTGTTTAGGCGGTTTAAGTAGTAAACACTGGCTCATGTTTGGACTACATTGTTATGCCAAGACACACAGGATCTGATAAACGGCTCCATGCCCTACGGTGAACCTGCCACTTGTTTTTGTTCACAACAGGCTACAGTTTCCACTCTGCTGCTATAACTTAAATATAATTAGCCAAGGTAACCTATGACTACTGTTGCTGCACACCTAATTGCATAAAAATTGAAATCGCAATATGGACCTGTGCAATTATTTAATCCCATAAGGAGACAATATACTCATAATCGGCAAGGAAAGTGAGGAAATTAAAAGAAATACCTATTTATTTAAGAAAGCATTTTAAGACCCCTATTATAATCTCTAACAAATATTCATTAAGTTCACAGTAATTAAGCTGAGACCTCAGATCTACACTTTCCCCCCCAAAACACTCACATTCTGATACCTTGTCTGTGTGAAAATGAGCTATACAAGATTTGTGTTTTATGTAATTGCAATCATACAGGAACAGGTTTATATTTTAAAAGTCCTAATTTATGGTTTATTTAAGAAAGTGTATTCTAACCTATTGAAAGCCACCGTGGTGATCTACAGAAGTCGCTGTTTTGCAAGCATATCTAAGGCATTAAGCTAGATGCATGATGGTCTAGGATCCCCAAATGTTGTCCTTTAAAATAGGTTTTTAAAAAGAATACTAGTTAATTTGTGTC
>QNUK01001474.1:17500-35749 GCA_013621035.1 Clarias magur | reverse complement strand
GGTGTGTATATGCGGTGTGTATGTGGTGTGTATATGCGGTGTGTGTGTGGTGTGTATATGCGGTGTGTGTGTGGTGTGTATATGCGGTGTGTGTGCGGTGTGTATATGCGGTGTGTATGTGGTGTGTATATGCGGTGTGTGTGTGGTGTGTATATGCGGTGTGTATGTGGTGTGTATATGCGGTGTGTGTGTGGTGTGTATGCAGTGTGTATGCGGTTTGTATCTAATCTTCAGCACTCTGTCACTCTTTAAGCTCTTCTGCTTAAACCCTGAGCGATCAGGAACGCCGTGCGGATCAGAACCTCTTCCTCGCGGATCCGAGCGCTAACCAGAAGCAGAAACATTTTTCCCGGCGAGTCGAAAACATTCAGTCGTTCACTCGCTCAGTGCAGAACGACAGACGAGACAGAAGAGGAACGAGGGACTGAGATCTCATCTTCATGAATCTTCAGGCTGGAGAAAAAAAGATCAGGTTGTGTGTGTGTGTGTGTGTGTGTGTGTGTGTGTGTGTGTTTGACCCTGGAACATCACAAGCCTGCAGCAATGGATTTAAAGTGGAATTTGATGCTCGCAGGGGTCACGAGTGAGAGATGTTGTCATCAGAATCCGTCTGGCTCGGAATCTGTGTTTAATAACGCCGATAGTTCATCATCCAGAGAGAAGAACTTTTCCCTCTTTTTTTCGGGAGGGGGGTGTTTGGAGGAGGGGGTGACGTTGTTCCTGTGCTGGACCGGAGTTCAAACCGCAGCTCTGTCTTTTCCATCCACCTTGTTTTTTCCTCCCTTTCAGACTCCGGGCCTTTGATCATGTCACGTCTTTTGATATTACTCCAGAATTTAAGTCCCATTTTCTCTCCGCGTTCTACTTCTGCGACTAAATGAATCGTGTTCACGTGAGGCGAGTCACGATCACTGAGTTGAGTCCGCTGACTCAGTAGTGACTCACTTGGAACGGGTAACGCGCAGACGTTCCCACAGATGTGTTCCCACGTTCCAGTTCCCTAAGATCCTCTGCTTTCACTCCAGGTACTGTATTTCCCGGAATGTACGGCACACTGTATAAATAATAGCTTTGCATGAATATCACAGGCACTCTCTCTTTTCCCTTCGTCTTCGTACCTCGTGCAAAAACGACACGCGAGTGCCCCCTGCTGGTGCATCCGTATTACTGTTTGCGTCGCACTGAACATCTTAAAATCTCGTGATCGTGTGGGAGAAAGAAAATCTGCTCTGGAC
Organism: Clarias magur; assembly: GCA_013621035.1. Lineage (NCBI taxonomy): Eukaryota > Metazoa > Chordata > Actinopteri > Siluriformes > Clariidae > Clarias > Clarias magur. The sequence goes on along the minus strand of QNUK01001474.1, from coordinate 34,514 downwards.
AGAAATGAAAGGCAAATATGACAAGTCTTTCTCTCTCTCTCTCTCTTCGCTGGCACGGCCCATGCATGTCTCTACGTGACGAGCGCATTCGTATCCTACGCCATCCTTTGGTCGTCATAGCAACACTTGCATTTAAAGATATTAATTAAAATATGACCTAATTGAATTATGTTTACATTTACATTCCCCCCCCCGCAGTACAACAAGTTATCCGTCGATTTTCAAAGCTCAGGCGTTCGACTCGCTGAACGAGCCACCTCGGACGGGATCGTCACTCTGTAAACCGTTTGCATCGTTCAGATGTTTGAGTCTCGTCGGCGTACTCTGCGTGAAGTCTTGTGTAAACGTCAGTCGCTTTTGCACCGTGTTTTTTCATGCAAGTTCTTCACCAGGATGTGACCTTTGGTAAAAAAAAATCTCCTTAAGTAAATGAAAAAAGGTTTCCGTTGACATTTGTGTAAATATCCAGCAAGCGATGTAAAGCTGCTCTGCTTCCTTCTGAAGGTGAGATCGGATCTTTTATTCTCTCCTGATTCGGAGCGATGAGTAATGTTTGACATTCTGCACGAAGCGGTGAAGGATAATGAGCTTTGAAATGTAGTGATGTCTCCAACAACCAAAAAAAACAAACAAACCCTTTGAGAAAGTACAGATCCTCGGAGGAAATCTTTTCCCAGAAATGAATATCAGCAGGTACGAGGAGCTCCTCGTGTGGTCCCCCACTGGCTTCGGCGCGAGAGGGAACTCAGGATCCTGACTGAGGTCAAAGGTCAGACTGCTCTGTCTGTCTGTCTGTCTCCCGAGTGAGACGAGCGTGTCTCGGGGCGGACGAGAGAGACGCAGCGAGGGAACGCCGGGGGGACCAGATGACTCGCACGTGTACGGAGGTGTATGAAAGATTCCCCTCATTCCTGCAGGCTGAGCGCGCGCGCGCCACCTGGCGCTGATTACGCCGTGATTCACACAGAGGCAGCGTGTGAGAATATGAACAGTATAACTGTTTCCTGAGTTCCCGCTGCCAGCGTGTCCCCCCCAGGAGGCGATGAAGAAGAAGAAGAAGAAGACTGCAGCAGGGAAACACGCGGAGCCAGGATTAGCGCAGGCTATTTTACGCTTAGCAGGATCCTGGAGGCGGCGGATATGAGAGGGAAGCTGAGGGGAGTCTCGCGGAAAATGTCCGAAATGTTCGGAAATGTCACGGGCAAAGATTTCAGGCGCCTCACACACGTGACTCAGCGCGAGAAGACGCGAGTGTCGCTCTGTCCCGACGCATTGAAAGTAGACGTTACGGCTGTGATGATGTCATGGTGCTGAGGCCACAAAACGTCTCTGTGAGAAACAGGGCGTCGGCCCATCGGCGGTCCAAAGGGTTTCATCCACGCGGCGCGGAAAAATAAACCGCGTGAACTGAAGAGAGAGACGGAAAAAAGATTTCTGTATAAATCAGCGATAAGGGCGTCGTGATAAAATACTGTTCGTGTGTAGAAAAAAGTATTTAAAAATACACTTTAATAGAAAAAAAGATCATTTGTAAAATTCTCATCCAAATATTTTAAATGTTAAAGAGTAAAAAAAGTCTTTTTTTCAACTATTTTGAAAAAAACAAAAAAAGAAACGTTAGATTTTAGTTTATATCTGAAAATATATGTTTTAAATGTATGATCTATTACTGTTCATCTTGTAGTTCTGTAAGCTGTGTGTGTTTGATTGCACACTACAGTGTGTGTGTGTGTGTGTGTGTGTGTGTGTACATGTGTGTGTGTCACTGTGTGGAAGACGAGGAGTTTGAGCTCCGTTTTTAAATGTACAGTATAAATTATTATTATAAATATTTTACAATGACAATAAATTCATCTTAAATCTTAAATTCAGCAAATAGAAATCGGTTCTATAAATCTAATTATATAAATACTGTATATAATAGAACAAATAATTATCGAATTATATACAGTAATGAAGTATACAAATTAGATTAGATTAAGTTGTCGCATTTGCACATTACAGTGACAGTGAAGTTAAATCGAAATAAATCTTAATCTAATGTAGCTGTTTGTTGTTGTTGTTGTTGTTGTTGTTTTTTGTTATAGATTTTTATTAAACCATTATTGTTGTTTTTCAAACCGACATTCAAATTTCAGACATATTTTGTTGTGTGTCTTATTGTTTCAAAAGTTTAATAGTCAGATATTATAAATAGCTTTTGCATGAATCAGAAAAGTGGATTATGATTTAATATAACTATAATATTACATCATATCTATTTATCCAATTATTATTGTTATAATTATTATTATTTGTGACAATACCTGTGTGCAGATCCACTTCCTACTTGTATTTATGTGTAATGCAGTGATCTTTTGTTTATTTGTTTGTTTATTCTTACGGTTCCTCTGCGATCTAACAAACACATTTCATTACATCACTACAGGACAGTAAAGTCTCTTTATCTATCCATCAAGGACGCGAGTACACGAAGTCAGTCTCGGGATCGCGCACTGCGTAGTGATTAAGCTGCTTTTCTTCTTCACTCCTGCGGCGTTTATTAAGACTCTTTATAGCGACGCTCGCAGCTCTCGGCCGTTGTTTCCTGCGACGTCGCCGTGACCGTTCGGTGTCGTGTTCACGTCGTGTGTTTGCCGTTTAAACAGAATGTTTTTGTTACTGAACCCTGGCTGGAGAACTTAAAAGCACTAACAAAGGATTTATTTGTTCAGTCAGTTCCAGCGATCACGACGTTCCCTCTGAGCCAGAGCTGAAAAAAAATCCTCGGGCCAGAGTTTGATCAAAACCATCCTGGTGCACTTTAATGACGAACATGATGAACTACTGCCATCGCCTTAGTTTCGACATCAGCGCAAATCAGCGAAATGTCCAGCGAGAGCTCGGCGTACCTGACGGTCCCGTCTGCGGATTCGGCCAAAAAAATCAAATGCGAACAAAATAAAATCATGAACATGAACTCTCTCTCTCTCTGTCTCCGTCTCTCTCTCAGGTGTGTGCTGTCTCCAGGAATCGGTCCACTGAAGGCTCCGTCTCCATCGTCCACACTGGTGGAGAAGCAGCAGAACCTCTCGTCCACACAGCAGCCCCACAAAGCCTACGCCAACTTCCACAACCTCACTGAGGGTAAGACGAGACAGGAAGCACGGAGGAATTCCTGAGAGTACGATTCCGTCCTGTAACAGCGTTCGTTACATCGTACAGAACAGAGTGCAGGACAGCGAGTGTAACAGTGTGTGTGTGACAGTGTAACGGTGTGTGTTACTGTCGGTGTTGGTGTTTCAGATTATCGAGGAAACTTCCAGAGCTGCTTTCACTTCGGGGAGACGTACAGAGCCGAGCAGAACATCAACACTCACGTCCCTGCAGAACCGCACAATTATAACACGCAAACACACAACGGCTTACACACCGGATGCTCCAATACAGGTACGTACACATACACACACACACACACACACACACACACACACACACACACAAAAAAAATGCATGCATACAATTGCACTGGCTCAACTCTCACTCCAACGTGCGTGTGTATGTGTGTATGTGTGTGTGTGTGTGTGTGTGTGTGTGTGTGTGTGTGTGTATAGGGTTCAGTTTGGTACCGGATCTCGGGGGTTCCGTGTCTCAGTTCAGTCTCAGTGCGGATGACAGCGTCTTCTTCCAGTTGGGAGCCTTCGAGCGCAGCCTGAGTCAAATGTCTTCAGTGTACACGGAGACGTAGAGCATCACTCCATCTATCACTCTATCACTCCATCGATCACTCTATCACTCATTCTATCACTCTATCACTCCATCAATCACTCTATCACTCCATCTATCACTTCATCTATCAATCCATAGATCACTCTATCACTCCTTCTATCACTTCATCGATCACTCCATCGATCACTCTAGCACTCCACATATCACTCCATATATCACTCTAGCACTCCATTGATCACTCTGTCAATCCATCAATCACTCTATCACTCCTTCTATCACTTCATTGATCACTCCATCCATCACTCCATCCATCACTCCATATATCACTCCATCTATCACTCCATCAACCACTCCATCAACCACTCCATCTATCACCCTATCACTCCATCAATCACTCCATCTATCACCCAGTCACTCTCTGGCTCTGGTACTATAGAGCTCCCACTCTTTCCTCCTGTCACTCTGTCATTATATCAGTTTATCTTTCCATCACTATCACTCTGTCACCACATCATTTTTATCACACTACACCTTCATCATCCCGTCCATGTTCCTCAATCCGTCCATCACTGATCCTCCATCACCATCGTTTCATTTTTGCTCCTTTATTGTTCATCTCCTCTCTCTGTCCCTCTGTCTCTCTCTGTCCCTCTGTCCCTCTGTCTCTCTGTGTAAGCACAGAATGTTTTTTTTCCCTCCATCTTTGTTCTGCTCCTGTCTGTCTCAGCTTGTGACCTGATTGGTCAGGAGGTAAAAACGTGACTTTCTGGCACATGATACTTTTCTGAATGAAACCTAAAGTGTTTGAAGGAGAGTTTACCTTCCAAACCCACAAAATCCAGCGTTAAACAGGAAATGCTTCATCTAAAAAGTGACTTTTGCACAATTTCGTCCCAGATGGAGTTAAAATGTCTGATGTGTGACGTTTCCGTCAGTGTATCATGTGCCTTGTAGAACTCGCGCATGAGCGAAACCACAAACCTCGTACATCCAACGTCTCGTCATTTCAACCACATCTGAGACAAGTTTATACTGTATTATACTTTTAGGATTCTGGGTGAAAAGCTTTGAAAGATTTGATTCCCCTCTCTCTCTCTCTCTCTCTCTCTCTCTCTAAGTATATAACACATATATAGGCTTTGTGTGTAGCGTTGCTGTGATTATCAGTGAATGTTTGCAGCGTGTGTATTGTGTGTGTTTTGATTTTTGCTCCAGTCTATGTGTGTTTTTTTAAAGCTTGATGGACGTTAGCGTCCACTGAACTCCTGTCAGATGTATAAAATGTACAGTTTGTTAAACTATTAATTATTGTGTCACTGTACCGTGTCTGAGAAAATAAATTTCTCTTTAATAACGCAGTCTTGTGTATGTGTGTCTGTATTATAGACGTCAGTCACGTCAGCTACGTGTGGTCTGAAACACAACTCGCGCTCAGAGGTGCAACGTTTGTATTAGTGTGTGACAGTGTGTGTGACAGTGTGTGTAACAGTGTGTGTAACTGTGTGTAACAGTGTGTGTAACAGTGTGTGACTGTGACTGTGTGTGACAGTATGTGCAACTTTTTACTTTTACTCCATTACATCCTTCAACAAATGTCTGCGCACACACAGTTGTGTTAAATAATCATGTGGTATTTGAAGCTGTAATATCGCCACCTGCTGGCTATATGCATACTGGCGTGATTTGCCTTCGCTGATCACGTAGCAGGTGTTAGAAATCAAAAGTGAAACACAGAGAAACTTGAAGGCGATTGTGAGCTAACACACACTCAGTATGTTTGAAAGTGAGGACTTTTATAAACAGAAGATTTCTACTTTTACTTGAATTTGTGTACTTTGTCCACCACTGCGTATCATCACGATCCTCTCATATTTGTCCCCTTTTTGTGTTTTTGTTAGCATTAGCCTTAGCACTAGGATTAGTTCCTAGCCATAGTTCATGGTGTCTTATTCATGTTTGTACATTGTGGGGTTTTTTGTTTGTTTGTTTGTTTGTTTGTTTAAACTCCACCTTAATGAACAACAGTCTGCACCTGCATCTCCTCCAAACATAACACTCATTAAAATGTTACATTGTTACATCTGGAACAATATCAGCAGCTGTCCCTGTTGAGTCGCTCCATAAAAAATATTTATCTATTTTAGTTTTTCTTTTTATAAAAAAGTGAGAGTTACAAGTATTCTGTAGAGACACAGAACTCAGGATAATGGTTTATGTTAAGGTTAAATGTATGTTTTCGGAAAGCTGTAACTTGATTCTTTCTATTATGAATGTTCATTTTAAATGAATGCTAGTGCCGCCCCCTAGTGGAGGAATCTCAGAGCTGAACTCCAAAATGTTGCCATGTGCTGATAAAATAAGAGACATAAAATGCTTTTGGGGACTTTTTGTAAAGGTTTGACATAAAGATGATGCAGAGATGTAAAAGGTTTATTATGAAAAGTGCACAGCCTGGGGAAGTATTACTGACGTATTACAGAAAATGATTTAAGGCACAGTTCTGCAGGGTGTGTGTGAGCCATGTGTCACTGCTGTCAGGTGTGAACTCGTCTCTGAATAAACCAGCGATGAAACCCTGCGGGACGAGTGTTAGTGATGACGGGGCGTCCATTAGCGTGAATAAAGAAAAATAGCAGGAATGTTCTAACATTCCACCTCTGCTCACTTCCCCTAGCGACTCCGGCCTGGCGATGTGCACTCGTCAGCTTTAAACACACTGAGGCGGAGCGTGGGCGTAAGCAGGGCAGGAATAGGGGCGGAGTCTGCATCAGGTGCGCTTGCTCTTCCTGCTCATGTAGCTCTGGTAGTAGAAGTTGCTGAAGAGCAGGATGAGGCTGACGCAGTAGGCGAACACCACCGAGTTCATGGAGTCGGGGAAGTCGCACTCGGTGAACAGGTTGTAGCCGGTGTGTGTGGTGAGGAGGACGAACTGCAGCTGGGGGACGGAGACAAGGAGAGCAAAGGACACACAGCATCAGTGTACTGTCCTACTGAGGCGCGCGCGTGTGTGTGCGTGTGTGTGTGTGCATGTTGGTGTGCATGTTTGCATTGGTGTGGATGTGTGTGAGTATATATATGTGTGTGTGTGTGTGTTTGCATTGTTGTGTGTGTGTGTGTGTGTTTGTGTGTGTGTGTTTGCATTGTTGTGTGTGTGTGTTTGCATTGTTGTGTGTGTGTGTGTTTGCATTGTTGTGTGTGTGTGTGTGTGTTTACATTGTTGTGTGTGTGTGTGTGTTTGCATTGTTGTTTGTGTGTGTGTGTGTGTGTGTTTGCATTGTTGTGTGTGTGTGTGTGTTTGCATTGTTGTGTGTGTGTGTGTGTTTGCATTGTTGTGTGTGTGTGTGTGTTTGCATTGTTGTGTGTGTGTGTGTGTTTGCATTGTTGTGTGTGTGTGTGTGTTTGCATTGTTGTGTGTGTGTGTGTGTTTGCATTGTTGTGTGTGTGTGTGTGTTTGCATTGTTGTGTGTGTGTGTGTGTTTGCATTGTTGTGTGTGTGTGTGTGTTTGCATTGTTGTGTGTGTGTGTGTGTTTGCATTGTTGTGTGTGTGTGTGTGTTTGCATTGTTGTGTGTGTGTGTGTGTTTGCATTGTTGTGTGTGTGTGTGTGTGTGTTTGCATTGTTGTGTGTGTGTGTGTTTGCATTGTTGTGTGTGTGTGTGTGTTTGCATTGTTGTGTGTGTGTGTGTTTGCATTGTTGTGTGTGTGTGTGTGTGTGTTTGCATTGTTTGTGTGTGTGTGTGTGTGTGTTTGCATTGTTGTGTTTGCATTGTTGTGTGTTTGCATTGTTGTGTGTGTGTTTGCATTGTTGTGTGTGTGTTTGCATTGTTGTGTTTGCATTGTTGTGTGTTTGCATTGTTGTGTGTGTGTTTGCATTGTTGTGTGTGTGTTTGCATTGTTGTGTGTGTGTTTGCATTGTTGTGTGTGTGTTTGCATTGTTGTGTGTGTGTGTGTGTTTGCATTGTTGTGTGTGTGTGTTTGCATTGTTGTGTGTGTGTGTTTGCATTGTTGTGTGTGTGTGTGTGTTTGCATTGTTGTGTGTGTTTGCATTGTTGTGTGTGTTTGCATTGTTGTGTGTTTGTGTGTGTGTGTGTGTGTGTGTGTGTGTGTGTGTGTGTGTGTGTCTGTGTGTGTGTGTGTGTGTTTACCAGTTGCAGGGAGGTAAGGTAGCGTTTCCACCACAGGTATTTCTGCATGTGTGGACCGAGTGCTGCCAGGCCGTAGTACGAATACATGATGATGTGTACGAAAGTGTTAAGGAGGCCGATGAAAAAGGCTATACACACACACACACACACACACACACACACACACACACACACATCATGTACCTAACAAGCTAACATTATTATATTAAGATTACACTGTGTCTGAGAACAAACACCAGTGGGAGAGAGTGAGTGAGAGAGAGTGAGAGAGAGTGAGAGAGAGTGCGCACCCTGTCCCCCGGCGACGTACTTGACTCCGGCCCACCAGTTGAAGATCATGGTGCCGTGATGGTAGACGTGCAGGAACGTCAGCTGGCTGTTCTTCTTGCGCAAGATGAAGAACATCTGATGACAGCAGGGTTAGAAAAAGCAAATACTGAAGATACAGTCATGTGGGTACTGGGGTTTCGTAAGACTCAAAACATCTGGACCAACATAATTAGGCATAAATGCTAACATTTACCATAAATACCATCAAAGACTCAAATAAAGATCAACCAAAAATACCAACATTATACAGCAAAAAAATAAACACCAAACACCAAAACAAAAGAGATCAACATTTACTGGAAAACACCATCAAACGTCACTATCCAATACAGTATACACCAACACAACACACACACACACACACACAACATTTTTCAAATGTTTCTAGGAATAAAAACAAAAAACAATACTGTCCCAGTATTTACCAACAAACCTTAACAACTATTAACATTCAAACACAAATAGCAAACACCCCAATTCAACACTCACTACCACAGCTTAACTCAACACCATCAAATTTAGTATTGATTTAAAAAAAGACGTTAAACACCCAATCAACAACACAGATCTTCAAACACCAATCTTCACCAACAAACACCAATCTGTAGAGTGTGTGTCTCACAATAAACACTAACATTTATCATACCTAAAACAATCAAAAGCACAGACCAAACAATGAAAAAACAAATGACCAAGTAACACCAACATTAACCAACAATCAAATACCAACAATCATCAACACACAACAGTAAACCATTAAACACCGAAATACAAGCAATACTTACTACAAAACACCAAAAGTTTGCAGCACTGTCTGACTACCAAACTCCTTACAAACACCACTGAATGTCACACAAGCATGAACAATACCAACATTCAACAGCAAACGCAAATAGCAAACACCCCAAATCAAGCTTCAATACTACAACAAATCAAAAAACAAGATGCATTCACATTTTCCACCAAATACCATCAAATCTGGCTTTCAACGTTCACCAATAAATACCATCAAACACCCGTGAACACCACACACTGAGTTCCAAACAAACACCGGTATTCACCAGCGTTAATCACAAACACTTGCCGACAAATACCAACAATATGCTCTGCTGTTCTGCATCACACACCATGCATGTAGTGTTGTTCAATGAGTGTTCCACCAAAACTAGCATTAACCAGCAAACGCCATAAAACCTCTACATCACACACCAGACGTTCAAACACCAGCATTTAATACCTTAGCATTCACCAGTGAACATGAATAAAGCTGGTATTTGGAAAATATCAAAACAGAATAAAGACCAACAACCAACATTTACCATAAAACACCACAGACTGCCAACATACACCATTTGAAACAAATATTTACCACCAAACGTGGATCTCAACTCCCTCAACCGCCACCAATAAACACTACAATTCTTAACAAACACCAGCAGTCTTCAGTAGGAGGCAACTGTAGGTTGCCATGTAAGGAACTTACGGTATCGCTGAGCTCAATGACTTTGGAGAAGAAGAACCACCAGCACACCCTGGCCATCTGAGAACCGGAAAAAAACAAACAACCAATAAGTTTTGTGTGAATGCGTACATGTGCTTAGATAACACTTACTGTAAGGAAGGAGTCTCCAGTGTCAGTGCTTCTGAACAGTCAGGAGTAAAGCTACTGCTAATGAGAAACCTTTTTTCTGAACATGGAGTTTTATCACTTAATTAATAAAGAGATGGTGATCATTACCCTCAAAGCCAGAGGACTGTCACTGTAGTCGACAGGCTGACACAGGTAGCTGTAGTTCGACAGCCAAGAGGTCACTAAAAACTAAAAGGAACAACAACAACAACAGCCCACAGAAGCTTGAAAGTGCTATGAAGTCGTTATTACATGAATATTTCCAGCAGCTCTATTCATAACGAGCTTCATTTCCCAACTCTGGGCAATAAAAGTGTAAGAAGAGAAGCGTAAAAGGACACGTTACCTCGTGGAACATGTGGACCGACAGACAAACCATAGCAAAGTTATAAACGATCAGTACAAGTTTGAGGTCGACCGCTTCCCTGTTTCGCATGAGTCTCGGGCCGAACCAGATGATGCCGAGGTAGCAGAGGAAAATACAGGAGACGGGGACGGGGGAGTAAACGAGCAGCCATGGGTCGGTTCTCTTATCTGGAAAGACATTTTAGCATTTAGTACACGTTGAACGACAAGGCAAAGCACGGACAGTGCACTTTAACCTGGTCGAAAAAAAATTACACGTTAGTAAAGGAGGAAGGGAAATTTAGCCTGGGACAAACAGATCACTCCTCCATGTTTGATGCTTTCCGGTTGTCCATCCATCTGAGATTCCTGCTGTTTCATCCTGAATGTCAACAGCAAATTGATCCAAACAAGGTCAAGGCCACATCACTGTCAAATGTCTCTAATATTTTTTTTTTCTTTAATATTTAAGAAGAACTTTAATGAAGGGTTCTAAGAATGAAGTGCCGAAACACGCAGTTCCTCGATTGACCACTAGAAGCTAGCACCAAAATTGTCCCCATAATCGCCTTACACTCACTCGTCGTTGTCTATAATGATTAATCCTTTTCTGGGTCATAGGGGGGGCAAGACTGGGTGGAGTCTATCCCAGGAGACAGGGCACACACATGTGCACATACACGCAGCACAGGAAGAACATGCAAACTCCATGCACACAGAGACGGGACTCGAACGTGGATGGGGATCGAACCCGGACCCTGAAGGTGCAAGGCGACAGTGCGAACCGCTAATCTTCATAAAGAACCATGTTAAATACCTCACCTTACAACGGAAATAAACACGCTTACAGTCCGGTGCACAACGCATTTCTGGTCTCGATAGCTAGACTTCTCATTCATGACAAGTGTACAGGGGGTGAATTTTTAGGAGACTCATCAGTTAGTATGATGATGATATAAAGCCTAACATTTTACAAATCCATGCATAATTATGGGTGTGGCTAATCTGAGTGACAGCTGCGTTTAGGAGTTGACACGGGGTATGGACGACAAGGTTCAATCAAATGCAAAGTAACATTAGCATATGAATTAGCATTTTAGCTACGCTAAAGCTAATCTAGCTAGCTTGTGGTAACTGAGGTAAGTAGACGTGTTCCAACCAACAGCCAGGCTCTGTTCACTCTGTACCCGTTTGCCCATATATGGATTAACCTGGGTTTAGGTGGAGTCCAGGGGGTAACGACCAGAGCTCCTACAGTTGAGGTTCACAACCACTCTTCAAAAGAAAAGAAAAAACCATGTAGGTGACGTCACCAAGGGTTTATCCAGCTGTTTCAACATGGTCTATGGCGTTGATGTAGCGATTAGCTTCAACGAGGTAACACATGAGGTGATTTGAACTTCAATCAATTAATCAGCATGCTGCACACACCACAGGTGATCTTTTCTAAACTGGCCACACTAACAAGCCTTAGTGAAATAAAATGCCTCCAATCATTACATGCAGTCATGAATAATCTATCACGATTATAGAGAATCCGTTTATAACTGAAACTTTCCGCCAACTCAACAAGATGCACTAACTTGCTTTATCAGAGGCAAATTAGATAAAGAACTCGTGTTATAGGCACTAATTCATCATGTAAATCAGCACACCAGAGCCTTTTACTCACTTGGTGGACTAGCGGATGAATTCCAATCAGATTAGAAGCTTCTATCAGCCAGGAAAAAAGAGAGACGGTATTACATCCATGAGTGTAAATATGAACACACCTCCATTCTCCACGATCCACTGATGCAGCGCCTCGACTCTCTGCCACGCCGAAGCCATTCGACCTGATAGAAAAAACCTGCAGGTTTAATAAAGCAACATGATGCCGTTATTAAAGTATCAATCATGAGTTGAAATATGAGTCAAGTTTCACCCAAAAGTCCCCTTAACTCGGAGATCCGATTCGTTCGCCAACAACACTTTACCTGTTTGTGGAGCCTTTCTCTTTAGATTTAGCCAGCTAGCCAGCTAAGGAAACACTTTGCAAACTGTTTATTAGTAAACTCTGAGTGAGCTCTGACTCGAGCTGAGCGGACGCCGGATCACTGCTAACTGCTAACTCTGCTTTCCATAAACCCGATCACACCTCCGTCTTCTGGCGGCATACAAACAAAAGTGCAAACAGGAGAAACCGGTTCTCAGTGAAGTGTCGAACTATCCCAGACCTGACTTCAAGCACATGTGGAAAGGTTCGCACTTTATCACAGACTACAAAGGTGATCAAATCTGCGCTGCTGGACTGTCTGTATCGTTACCAAATGAACTTAACAACCTTCTGTGCTCAGCGCAACACGAACCACTCACCGTCGCTGTGTCTGGTGTGATCGGATTCTTCAGGTTGGTCATCCCAAGGAATTCACCAGGTCCTTCAAGCTAAACACCTGCATGGGGATTCTGCAGCTCCGTATTTGAATTCAATTCGATTCGATTCGATTTTATTTGTATAGCGTTTTTAACCCTTTTCATCGTCGCAAAGCAGCTTTACACAATCAAAAGAATTACTAACGTTTGTTAGACATGTGAATGTGTATGAATCAAAAAATAGTCAGATAGTCCCTGATGAACGAGCCGAGGGCGACAGTGGCGAGGAAAAACTCCCTGAGATGGCGGTAGGAAGAAACCTTGAGAGGAACCGGACTCAACAGGGAACATCTGGGTGAAACAGGAAGCAGGTCAGACTTCTTAATTATCGGTTCAATAACTGCTAATTTCAAGGATTTTGGAACATACCCAATGCTGATTGGAGGATTCATTATTTTCAACAGGGGTTCTGTTATTTCTGGCGCTATCTGTTTGAGAAAATGTGTCGGTATGGGATCTAATATACAGGTTGATGAATTTGCAGAAGAGATGAGTGAAATTAGTTCGTTCTCTTCGAGTCAAGTCAAGTAGGCTTTTATTGTCATTCCAACCATATACAGTTAGCTACAGTTAGCCACTCGCCCCGCTGTGAGGCTCTACTGCCGGAGTCGGGGGCTGGTTATCTCCGCCTGCGGCACCCAGACTTTCCGCTACAGGATTAACGCTGCTCTCGCGCTCTCTATCCCTCTCTAAAGTCTGGATGCGCTCCTCTAATGCTACTATCTTCTCCGTCAGGGTGCTAACTAACACACACCTATCACAAGTAAAATTATCACTAATGACGGAGGAAGAATGTCTAAACATCCTGCACTCCACACACTGAGCGAGCTGAATGGTACCTGAGTCGGAGTTTAGTCGTTTGGAAACTCGCGGGTTCTGCAAAAAGCGCGAAAACAAAACAAAAACAAACAAACAAAAAAAAGGCGAAGCCCAGTAGTATGGAAATGTAAAAAGATTAGTTGCTATTAATGTTAATATTGTATGAACAAAAAGCTATATGATTTAAACTCCGATACGAACGCGAAACTTTCGCGGCGACGATACAAAAACAGGAAGCTCCGCGTTGAACTCCAGCGTTCCAGCCAAACTCATCACAAAGCTCAAGCTGGATCTTGGATTCCCTGGTGACCAGACGCCAGATGATGGAAATCTAAGACTGCACCTCGTGTCCTCTGAGCACAGGAACTCGCAGACGCCTTATTTACTCTGTGTATCGCCAGGCCGAGCTTGTTGGACCCGAAACCAACACAATTTCTGTCCGTCTGGATGGACCGCGTTTAATGAAATTTCATTTAATGAGCCTGAAGTTAAACCTGCGACGTAATAGGATTGACGTCAGGAGCAGTCATGTGCCAGATTACATCACAGCATCTACTGTATACACATCACTTAACCGAGCCGATCAATAAAGAAGTCCAACTTAGTGTCAACAAGGCGTCAGATACTCGACCTTACAGAATGAGATTTCTGTCTATTAATAAAATAGACAGAGAGTTCTGCTGTACAGAGAGACACACGGACATGGACGTGGACTTCAACCTCTAATAATTATAATAATCATAATAATAATAATAACAACAACATCACTCATTACATTAAAGATCGGCTGATTATTATTAGATTAAACACTTGAACTGTTTCTACAAACTCTTTAACCGTCAATAACACGTACTAACACTAGTTTGTAATAAACTGATAGAGGTTTAAGGGGTTTTAAAGACATAATCGAGTCGGGTTTCGTAAACAGATACATGCATTACATAAATATATTATGTAATAATGTTTTATAATGTATATAATATAATAATGTTTAATACACTGTACGAAGTTAAAACTCACCTTGAATTGATTTGTCTCTGATTTATCGGGAGACTTTGGACATCAGTATTCAGCTCTTATAATAAACACTGATAAGCTTGAAACCCTGCAGGCTGAACCCGATCAGGTCTCTCTCTCTCTCTCTCTGCGCATGCGCGGTGCGGCAGCGAAGCGAGTGTGGCGTGTAGAGCGCGTGAGAGCGATTGGCATTTTGCCAATTTTCTTTTGCCATTTATAACATCTTTTTGGCTAAATCGATCTTTTTCGTGTGTGTGTGTGCGTGTGTGTGCGCGCGACTGAGTGTGTGTGTGTGTGTGCGCGTGTGTTGCTGGAGCATGGCGGCTCAGAACACACAGCGGTTTGAAAGTTTAACTCGCCGGCACGGTGTCACGTGGTGTGCGCGTGGCGAGTTTAGAGGAGTGTGTGTTAGCGGTTGGTGATGTGGTGGGACACGAGAACATCGTCTCTGCTTCCCGCATGAACAGCGCTGTGGTCACGTTTGTAAATAGTGTAGATAAAGCGGCTAAACTTGTACAGAATGGTATCAGTGTAAATAACGAGCACATCCGGGTTTCTCCCCTGAGCTCCCCAGCCAAGAAAATAGTTCTGTCCAACGTCCCTCCCTTCATACCTGATAGTGTCATCGCTACAGAACTGTCCAGATATGGAAGACTGGTCTCCCCTATAAAGAAAATCCCCCTGGGCTGTAAATCCCCACTGATTAAACACCTGGTGTCTTTTAGGAGAGTTGTTTTTATGATCTTTAAAGAGGGTGTAGAAGAGCTAAATGCTGTTTATAAATTCAGGGTTGAAAACTTTGATTACAGTATATTCGCCTCCTCAGACACTGATATAAAATGTTTTAAATGTGGTGCAATGGGACATCTGGTCCGTGCTTGTCCCGAAAGACAGAGCGATCCTGGTGCTTCTGAGCGAGCGGGTCACGACGCGGCCGTGCCGGGCGAGGCCGTTCCCCCTGCGAGTACAGCTCGGCCGTCTGCTGAGGGACCCGGCAATGCTGCTGACCCAGAGCCAGAGGAGACCGAACCCCAAGCCCAGCCTGCAGTCAAAGAGTCAACTGGAGTTACACCAGAAACAATGAGCTCGGCCAAACCGGACCGAGAGGAACCCAACGTGACCCAGCCGGCGCCGGAGAGGCCGAACACGGCCGATAAGGTCACAGAGGGTTCGGGTGCAGCGCTGGAGCTACCTGTGCTCTCGGTGATTGGTACAAGGGCGAGGAGCCGCCAACTGGAAGCATCAGCCGCACTGTCACAAGGGGACGAGGCGGACATAGAGATGGAAGAGGAGGCCTCCTTCAAGGCACCAAAAAGGAAAAAAGATCGTAAAGGAGGAGGAAAAAAACTCCCCAAAAAAGACCCCGAACCGGAGTCAGACAGCGATGGGTACATCTCAGACTCTGTGCTGCTCCTCACCGCAGAGGAAGAAAGAATGCCAGTCGTACACAGCGAGGAATCCATACATGTTTTTTTAGAAAAGACGAAAGGGGGGTCAAAAATCAAAATAGAAGACCACTTCTCAAGCAAGAGGCAGTTCGTCCATGACGTCAAATATTACAAGAGACAAAAACTTTTCGCTGAACTTGAAATCTTCAGACTAAAGAAATGGATTACCAAAATAAACAAGGAACTCGCTGAAGAGGAATTCTAGAAGGATTTTTACTCCCTGCTGGACACTGGTATGTTTTCTTTTATATAAGACTGTCTTTTTATCTACACACTTTTTAATGAGTGAAGTAAACATTGCGAGTTTAAATATTAATGGGGGAAGAACATGTGAAAAAAGAGCCAAACTATACGAACTTTTAAAACAGAAACATGTTGATGTGGCTCTACTTCAAGAGACACACAGCGACTCCAAGAACGCAGCGGACTGGTCGAAGGAGTGGGATGGGCTCGCGATCCTGAGCCACAATACACCACTGAGTGGTGGAGTCGCACTGCTCTTTGCTCGCAATTTTATACCAAACTCTTATACAGTAGAAGAATTTTTAAATGGGAGGCTTTTAAAAGTGAGAACGTTTTATGAAAATGAAGTTTTTGTTTTTATTTGTGTGTACACTCCCACCAAGGCAGTAGAGAGGATGATGTTTTTAGACAAACTAAACAGCGTAATTAACGACTGTAACCCTGCTGACATTTTAATTCTGGGTGGGGATTTTAACTGCACAACTGACAACCTGGACAGAAACCATAGAGAACCTCACATGGCCTCCCGTAAACGCATGTGGGAGATGATGGAGGCCCAGGACTTAAGTGACATATGGAGAGACTTACACAAGAAACAAAGACAGTACACCTGGGCCCACTCCATAGAGAACACACTCTCACTGGCAAGACTCGATCGATTTTATGGTTTTAAACATCAACTGTCTTATTTTACTAAATGTTTTATCGTCCCAGTAGGCATCTCTGATCATAGTATGGTGCAGTGCGCTGTCAGTAGGAGAAACCTAAAGCCTAAGAAGATGCCAAAAAACTTTTAGAAGATGCCAATTTTATTGAGTCTTTTACTTTTTTATGGACCAGTCTTAAATCACAAAAAGCAGATTTTAGCTCTCTACAGCAATGGTGGGATCTAGCTAAAGCACAAATAAAAGTTTTTTG
>QNUK01001474.1:0-10000 GCA_013621035.1 Clarias magur | reverse complement strand
CACAAGGCTGATTCTCCTTATCTATACAATAAATACTTCTTGTAACTAGTCGTTCTAGTATTTGTACTTTAAACTCATTTAATGAAACTCATTTATCATTTAATAAACACTTAGAGCATTTCTGATTTTGTAAAAAAAAATCATGTTTAAACCAATAAGTTTACTTAGTTGCTCTACATAATCTAAAACATGGCTAAAAATATTTCGGTTTAAAAAGTATATCTGAGATTGTGATATTTCTGTAAAGCTAACATTGACTTAAAATTCTACTGAAATGCATTACATTATATTACACACACATGAAACGTTTAATAGTGCAGTTGTATTGAGTTTTATGTACAGAACGGAAGGAGTCTCCAGTGTGAGTCAGAGGTGAAGAAGCCAAGAGGTAAAAGGTGAAGCGCTAACGTTTTTTACACTTTCACACGTTTAGCATGCAGTCTAAAGTAAAAGATCAGATTCAGGGTGTTACGTCATCGCACACACTGCACGAATAAACTTTAAAAGTGGACAGAAGAAAAAATTATGTAAACTTACTCTGATGTACGAATGAAGATCGTACACACTTACTAGGAAATTATTAACATTTCATTTCTTATAAACAGCTTTAAATGATTATCTTTACTGCACGTCTTTTCCTTTTTTTTTTTTTTTTTTTAAATCTCAGATCAAACTTCAGGTCCTGTTTGTTATTACAGAGTTTATTATTATTAGTTGGATTTGTTACTTTGTGTGTGATTTATTCATAATAGTTTCCAAACTTCAGATGAAGTTCTTAGGACATAAATTGGGATTAAAAATTCATTTCTTAACTCCGGTTATGCATTAATATTTTTTTAGAAACCTTTAGTTTTGTCATTAATGTTATCTGATCCGAAGATTCTCTGTATTTCATAACGGAAGCATTTTAATTAAGAAAACAAAATCCCTGAGTCATGTGACATACAGTATGTTACAGCACCTGAAGGGGTTAATCTGGTCGCACCTCCAAAGTCTCATTTGTGTAACCTGCGTAACCTGATCTTTTTACTCCCCAAGAGAGCTCGCTCTGTGTGTGTGTGTGTGTGTGTGTCAATCAATAACAGATTAACAGTTCAGTGAAACAAACCTGATTCAACCTTCGACCTAAATGCAGTGGACCAGAAAGCTGTGTGTGTTCATCCTGCAGTGTGGTGACAGTAGTGACTCCATCACAGCCCGCTGTCACTCATTATTCAACTACAAAACTACAAAATCATGACGTTTCATTCTTTACTTCATACACACCTTTTGCAGTCACGCTTGTCTAATGATTACAGTTAAATATTGCACCTCTAACTGCTTTTTAGAAAAACCTTTTTACCCTTCAGTGTAAATATTTATGTGATTATTCGATCCTTCATCGTGTTCAGAAGTGGAAAATAGAAAATACTCGAATAGATGAGCACGTAATGACTTTTATTATAAAAATGCAAAAACAAACAAACACTTTAATGTCACTGATTATAAATCAATTACTGGAAGGAGAAATGCTCTGAATGTTTAAAGTATATCAAAAGCAACAGAAGTTGTTGACATACATGGTTATGATAATTTAAAACATGATTATGCATACAAGTTTATGCATTTTTTTATTTGACCTAATTATTTGATGACTTGACATTTTGACCAAAGAATATGAAACCAGCCTCAAGTTTACAGAACAAAGAATTGATTCTTCGATTCTGTGTTTGTTTAGAATAATTGATCACACTTCTTTACGTTTGTTCTTTTCAACTGATTTCAGTTACAAAATCCATGAATCATCTGAGTTCGGGGCATTGCTTGTTCCCTAATAAACGGATTTTAGGGAAAGGGATTTTTGTGCGCATGTAAACTGCAGAAATATGTTGAACGGTAATTTAAATATATTAAAAAGACGGTAAATCATCATGTAGACTGGAACCATCAAGAAGCAAGATGCAGAATGAAGACTGACGACGGGATTCAGAACTGTTTCCTGACTCTGCGAATCTGAATCAAGTGGCGAGGAAGATAATGAGATCAGAATCAATTAGTGAGATCGAATTGAATCATGAGTCAGAATATAAGATCCAAAGTGACTTGTGTCAGCGTGAGCGATCAGAATTAAACCTTGACTCAGGCGGAGACCTGAATCGAAACATGGATTGTGAGGTGTCAATCAAATCCATTTGTTGAATTCCGCCGTCTGAATCCCGTTGTGAATCACACGGAGGTCTGAATTGACTCAGGAGTCACAGTGACACAGCGTGAGGTCCGATTGACCTTTTAGCTTCAGCTGTTCACTGGTTTTGAGGTGCCAAGGAAGCGGCTGAGTGAGAGCTGCTTCAGGCCGCCGTTAGCTCCTCCTCCCGCTCGTTTGGCCTTCTTCTCTTTTCCAGGTTCAGTAATCTGCTTTCGCTTCTTATTCTGGAACAGAACAGAAATTAAAAATAAATAAATAAATAATTAGTGAGTGCGCCAGATGATCAAACAAATCTCCTCACTTTCCGCTTTAATAGGAACAGCTGTACACCTGCTTATTCTGATCACCACGTCGTACAGCAGGAGTACACTACGTCCCCTACACATGAACATTCAAGTTATGAACTTTTGAATATACGAATATATTTCATGCACGTTTCTAAACAACACTGTACTGTGATATACTGTGTATAGCCAACTGTGTTACTATTCTAGCACATAGACAATGTTTGTTAGACTTCTGAACAAACTGGACTTACAAACCATCTCTCAGAATTGAACTTGTTCGTATGTAGGGGACTTTCTGTATTTGAGCTAATATTGACGACTTCTCAGCTCAGACCAGCTTGATCCCTGGTCATCCTCCTCTAATCTCTCTCAAGCTCTTTTAGCCTGCAGTATGGGATTGTATATTTCTTTTAATTTTTTTTTTACACAAATTCTATTTAAACTCTAGACACGGTTGATCCGAAGCGAGCTGAAGTTTCTGTAGTACTGAAACCAGTCCATCTGTCACCAAGAACCGTGAGACAGAGATCTTCTTCTTCTTTTGATGAACGTTAACTAAAGCTCTTGAGCTGAATCTCTGATTGGATGATCGGCTGATTAGAGAACTAAATACATTTCCAGAAGTCCAGATGTTAATACCAATACAAATTAATGTTTCATCCTTTATTTATATTAATAAAATCTATACAATGTGTTGTATTTTAAATGTAAATAAATTGTATTTTATAAATTCTTAAATCTTTAAGTTTTTACAGAAATATTTACGTTTTTGAACACTAAAGTAAAACATTTCTGGGACTTCAAACGTGTCTCTTTTTTTTGTACCTGTAATATAGTATAACAACAAAGTCATATATAAAGAATGTAATACAAGTAGTAATATATAAACACTGATATAAAAAGTAATATATTTTAATATATCCATATTTTTAAATACATCTCTGAGGGGGGCGCTGTTGAGCTCGTAATAGAGTAGACGTGTTTTTGGAGGCTCCGGAGGATTATTGTTAAAATTGTTATTAAATTGCGCTTTCTAGTTTTAATTTCACTGTTATTCTTCCCCGTTAACAGTTTTATTTGTACAGGGTGTGGGCCATTTCTATGGATCCACCTTAATAAAATGGGAACGGTTGGTGATATTAACGTCCTGTTTGTGGCACATTAGTATGTGTGAGGGGGCAAACTTTTCAAGATGGGTGGTGACCATGGTGGCCATTTGGAAGTCGGCCATCTTGGATCCAACTTTTGTTTTTTCAATAGGAAGAGGGTCATGTGACACATCAAACTTATTCGGAATTTCGCAAGAAAAACAATGGTGTGCTTGGTTTTAACGTAACTTTATTCTTTCATGGGTTATTTACAAGTTTCTGACCTCTGGGGGCAGTGGTGGCTCAGAGGGCTGAGGCACTGAGTTACTGATCGGAAGATCGGTGGTTCGATTCCCAGCTCAGCCAGATTGCCATTGTTGGGCCCTTGAGCAAGGCCCTTAACCCTAACTGCTCCAGGGGCGCTGTACCATGGCTGACCCTGCGCTCTGACCCCAGTTACGCTGGGATATGCGAAGAAGGAATTTCACTGTGCTGTAATGTATATGTGACAAAATAAAGGCTTTACTTTACTTATAAAATGTGTACAATGTGCTGCCCATTGTGATGGATTGTCAATGCAACCCTCTTCTCCCACTCTTCACACACATGTGTGTAAGGGTGCCATTTGTGAGTAGCTAATATCCGCCGAAGGGATGTTCGACTAATGCTACTCTCCAGTGACATGCGGCGAGTGCTACGCTGTGGGCTCTTGCTGAATGAAGCTACGACAGCCACTGATGTTCGTTCATTAGTGACAGTTGTCATGCGTCCACATTTTGGCAAATCCAACACTGAACCAGTTTCACGAAACTTAGCAAGCAGTTTGCTAACTGTAGCATGGGAGATGGGTGGTCTCGTAGGGTGTCTTGCACTGAAATCTGCTGCAATGACTCGGTTACTGCGTTCACCAGATATCAACACAATTTCGATCCGCTCATCACGTGTTAACCTCTTCGACATGTCAATGGCTGTGAACAAAGAGAAACTTGTAAATCGTTTGATTGCAGTGATTTGCCTCAAAAGGTTGTGCAACAAACTATTAAGTTAGGGGTACCCTCATTTTTGTCCAGGTCTGTTCCATGAGTTTATTTTTTTAAAATAATTCCGTTGAAGCATGGTTGAAAAGCAATGTCTGACTTTCATTGGTTAACATTCATAGAATTCTTATTTATTATTACTTTTGTCATATTAAAAGTTATTTCTGTGACCATTGTGAGTTTTTCTTTCATTGACCGAAGGGTACCAACAATTTTGTCCACGTGTGTAGGCCATTATCATTGCTAAATGCTGATGTGAAAGTGCTGGCTTAATTACTTGCATCCCGTTTAGGGGATGTATTACCACACGTTATATCTGAGGAGCATATTTGTTTAATACTCGTACACTTTTTAATATAATTTACTCCAAACACACATCTGTATCTCCTGAGGTTGTAATCGCTCTGGATGCTGAGAAAGCTTTTGATAGGGTTGAGTGGCAATACTTGTTTGCAGCATTAAAGAAATTTGGGTTTGGTGATAAATTTATTTCCTGGATTCGCCTCCTTTACAAATCCCCGCAAGCCAGTGTTCACACAAATAATATAACCTCTGATTATTTTACTCTTGGACGTGGTGCGCGGTAGGGGTGTCCCCTGTCACCATTGCTTTTTGCCCTTGCTATTGAACCATCGTCTATTAAGCTTAGATCTTCTCTTGCTTTTAAAGGTATTATTCGTAATGGGTTGGAGCAAAAATGATCCTTATATGCCGATGACTTGTTGTTATCTGATCCTGCAACCTCTATTCCTGTTATTTTAACTATTTTGGATAACTTCGGCTCTGTCTCGGGGTATAAGCTAAATTTGCACAAGAGTGAATACTACCCGGTCAATAATAATATACGACTTCAGCATCTAAACCTGCAGTTTAAACTCAATTGTTCAGGCTTTAAATACCTTGGTATTACAGTGACTCGTTCTCTATCTGACCTTTCTCATGCCAACTTCTCCTCTCTTATTTCCGATGTGAAATCTGATTTTCAAAGGTGGAGCAATTTGCCTCTTTCTTTAACCGGGAAAATCAATGCAGTTAAAATGACCATTCTTCCTAAATTTCTCTACTTTTTTCAATCACTTCCTTTATTTCTACCTAAGTATTTTTTTTGATTCCTTGGATAAAATCATAATCTCTTTTCTTTGGGCTGGGAAACCTCGTAGAATCCGTAAGACCTTACTACAGAGATGTAGACCTAGTGGTGGACTAGCTCTGCCTAACTTTCAAATTTACTACTGGGCTGCACATATTCAAAAATGTAATTTTTGGATAAACTCATGTGAATCCCCATGGTGCAAATTAGAGTTATTGTCTTGTAAACCATCCTGTGTATCAGCTCTACTTTGCACTTCCTTTCCAATCAAACCCGCTCAATACACTGATAACCCAGTGGTACTTAATACACTGAAGATTTGGTATCAGTTCAGACGGCACTTTAAATCTGGATCTGCGTCAGCCATGGGTCCATTGCATAAAAATCATTGTCACTTTTAGATCCGGCATTTTTATCATGGCACGACAAAGGCATCACAGACTTTTATCATTTATATGAAGATGGAGTATTTCAAAGTTTTGCGAGTCTGTCCTCGGAGTATGAGCTGCCTGCTGCTCATTTCTTTCGCTACCTTCAAGTTCGCAACTTTGTATCCAAGTGTTTTCCCAATTTTCCTTCTATACCTCCCAAGCAGCCCTGGGAAAGTCTGGTCACATTTAATCCGTATCAGCGAGGTGTGATTTCAAGAATATATCATTTTACTTTATCTTTTAGGGATTGTAAAATCGCTAAAACCAGATCTGCTTGGGAAAATGAACTGGGATTGCAGTTGAGTGAAGAATCTTGGGAGAAAGCCATAGACAGAATACGCTCCAGCTCTTCCTGCGCCCGTCTCGGTCTTATTCCGTTTAAGGTTTTGCACAGAATCCATTATTCTAAATCAAGGCTAGCGGAAATATTTCCTGATGTTGAGGATAGATGCGACAGGTGCCGCGCCTCTCCCTGTAATCTAAGTCATATGTTCTTTTTGTGCCCAAACCTGCACAACTTTTGGACACTCATGTCCACTACACTTGGGGTACGGTTGAAGCCATGTGCATTAACTGCTATATTCGGCATCACAGATGATTCAGGTCCATTGAGTTCCGCACATAAAGAGGTTATCGCCTTCTCATCATTGTGAAGTCTGTTAAGTGTCCCTCTATCTCTCAGTGGATTAAAGATTTGTTATTTTTTTCTTAAACTAGAGAAGATAAAATATACACTGAGAGGGTCTACTAATATTTTTTTTCCCCACAAATGGCAACCATTTATTGCTTATTTTGCAAACCTACAGGTACTGCCTGAATGATTATCCAAACTGGGTCATGCATCAGTGTATGCATGACCAATCTATTTCATACAGATTTGTTTGAGCTGAAAGATGCAGGTGTGTGTGTGTGTGTGTGTGTGTGTGTTTGTGTAGGTTTTAGTGTATGTTCGGGATGGGTGGGGAGTTTTTCAGTTTTCTTTTCATTTTGATCTATAAATAACACATTTAATTCATTGTTGTTTATATGTTCATGTATGATAATTGTTCAATAGAAAAAATTTGAAAAAAATAAAATAAAATAAAAAATACATCTCTTACCTGTGTGTCCTTCAGCGACCTTGTGGACTCGTAATAAAGCTTCATAATCTATAAAGACACAATGTTTACATGTTTACTGGTCTATTCACACACAAATATGTTACATCTCTCTCTCTCTCACACACACACACACACACACGCACACACAACCTTCTTAACCCCGGTGGACACGGCGGCCTCCTGCAGAGCTGATTGGTCGAGCCAGCAGATCTTCTGCTCTCTCTGTGTCTCTAAACACTCACACACACTCGCGCTGTAGACGACATAGGTTTGGTGAATGTGGGAGAAAATGTGCACCACCTATATGCGAAAAACACACACACACACACACACACTTTCTCTTTTAGCATTTAAACAGACTATTATACACCATAGTGTTTCTTTTTTTTTTTTCATATATATATAAAATAAATATAAGACACACTGAAGGTTGTACTGTAAGATTACATCACTAAATCCAGACACAGACGAGGCTCTTTAATAAGCAGCAGATATCATCATCATCATCATCATCATCATCACCGCCACCCGAAACCACCTTCGCGGTACTCACTTCGCCCACGTACTGAAAGGACTCCGGAGGGCTTCCCACAATCCTTTTCACCTCGGCGCTTAGCAGGTCCCTGTGCTTTTTCTCAGACACCCCCTCCTCCAAGAGCATGCTGGGTAACTCCCACATTCCCGCCAGCAGCCCTGGAGATCATCGTCATCATCAGTGAGGATCAAATCCATAATGTTTAGTGTTAATGAGGGTTAACTCAATAAACCGGTGTATGATGTCGTACCTTTACTGGGCCTCTGTGTGAGCAGGTAGCGAGGCTCGCCGTCGCGCCGCAGCACGCAGACCAGCGTCCGCTCCACACGAGGCGCCTTCTTCACAGGCTTACGGGGGAAATTCTGCACCCCGAGCTCGGGGTCCCAGGCCTCCGTCAGGCACAGATTACAGCCTCCAGCGCTCGCTGCATCTCACACACACACACACACACATATATATATATATAAAACTGCCCACATGTACTACACTACACGCTACAGGTGCTAGAGTATAGCTATACTCTAAATACTCTCCACCAATTCTACATCGATATTACAGACACCTGGCACTATTCTGTTCATTCATCACTTAAATAAGAAACATACTGCAGTCCTCGATATCAGGTACGGAGCTGCTCGCTGTCGAGTCCACTTTACCCAGAAGTCTCAGCGAGTCTCGGTCTTGTTGTGATCGAACCTGAAACACGCAGAACACGACAGTCTCAGACGCCGGACAGTAACTGAACGCGTGTTAAACTGTTCCCATAGTAACAGGACGTGTGCTGATCTGTTCCGTGTGTCACCTTGCTGTAGGCGTGGCAGTGTGTGTGAACGGGACACTGAGAACACTGAGGGGTTTTGGGCGTACACACTGTGGCCCCCAGCTCCATCAGAGCCTGGTTAAAATCGCCGGGTCGCTCCGGATCCACCAGCGTGTCAGCTAACTTCCTGAAACACGACACACGGGGCAAAAGACGACAGACGAGTATTAGAATACAAAGAAAACAGACATTTTAAGCATCATAAAATTATACGACAATCAGACTTATTGACCAACCCGAGGCCGCGCCCCTGACTCGTTCTCCAACCCGAGGCCGCGCCTCATATAGAACATTTTGGGGAATGTACTGTTTAAAACTCGTGTGTGTGTGTGTGTGTGTGTGTGTGTGTGTGTGAGAGAGAGAGAGAGAGAGAGAGAGAGACCGTCAATGCGACTGTAATATTTTGCTCTTTTTTTCTTAGTCATGTCGTATTAAGGCTGCCTCTCGTCCTCCAATCAGAGTCTGTGTTCCTGACTTGTTAGAAATCAGTTATAAACTGGCCCTGCTGTGTGATTATTACTCGTTAACTGTGTGTGTTTTGTACGTCAATAAAATATATTAATCATCCAAATCCCACAGTCAAGATTTCCTGTGTTACATTATTTTCATACTTTTTTTTTTTTAATTCAGCCAAATTTCCTTGCATTAATAATGAATGTGATGACGTACGGGTGATCAGTGATGACGGACCTGAACATGTGGATGTGAAAGTGAACACAGAGTTTATTAATACCACAGAGTGTCTGTAACAGCAGCGCCGGTGCTGTCCGCTCCGATCGCTCGAACCCGGCACACGACACGCGTTACATTCCCGTCCACCACACCAGTCACCTGTATTACAACACACACACGCACAAACAAACCACACGCACAAACAAACCACACACAAAAACACACACAGACAGACAGACACACACAGACAGACACACACACACAGACAGACACACACACACAGACAGACACACACACACAGACAGACACACACAGACAGACACACACACATTGACAGACAGATACACACACACAGACAGACAGACACACAGACAGACAGATAGACACACACAGATGACAGACAGACACACAGACAGACAGACAGACACAGACAGACACACACAGATGACAGACACACACAGACAGACACACACAGACAGACACACACAGACAGACACACACACACACACAGACAGACACACACAGACAGAAGCCAGACACACGGCAGGCACGCATACACATGCTTGTGGGACACAATACACAGACAGATACAGACAGACACATTACACACATACACACAGACAGACACACACACAGACAGACACACACACAGACAGACACACACACAGACAGACACACACACAGACAGACACACACACAGACAGAGACACACACAGACAGACACACACACAGACAGACACACACACAGACAGACA
>QNUK01001473.1:0-52723 GCA_013621035.1 Clarias magur | reverse complement strand
AAAAGCTTACAGCACCTGGTATTCCCAGGCGGTCTCCCATCCAAGTACTAACCAGGGCCGAGCCTGCTTAGCTTCAGAGATCAGACGAGATCAGGCACTGTCAGACTGGTATGGCCATAAGCGAGAGCTGGGTAGAAGGGAGGCCTATTTGAACAATTAAAATGTATTTATTTTAATGAACTTTAAACAAAATAAAAAACCTATATGAGGAATAAAACTGAAAAGATCACAGCACCTGGTATTCCCAGGCGGTCTCCCATCCAAGTACTAACCAGGGCCGAGCCTGCTTAGCTTCAGAGATCAGACGAGATCAGGCACTCTCAGACTGCTATGGCCATAAGCGAGAGCTGGGTAGAAGGGAGGCCTATTTGAACAATTAAAATGTATTTATTTTAATGAACTTAAAAAAAAAAAAAAAATCGTATATGAGGAATAAAACTGAAAAGATTACAGCACCTGGTATTCCCAGGCGGTCTCCCATCCAAGTACTAACCAGGACCAAGCCTGCTTAGCTTCAGAGGTCAGACGATATCAGGCACTCTCAGACTGCTATGGCCATAAGCGAGAGCTGGGTAGAAGGGAGGCCTATTTGAAGAATTAAAATGTATTTATTTTAATGAACTTTAAAAAAAAAAAAACTATATGAGGAATAAAACTGAAAAGACTACAGCACCTGGTATTCCCAGGCGGTCTCCCATCCAAGTACTAACCAGGACCAAGCCTGCCTAGCTTCAGAGATCAGACGAAATCAGGCACTCTCAGACTGCTATGGCCATAAGCAAGAGCTGGGTAGAAGGGAGGCCTATTTGAACAATTAAAATGTATTTATTTTAATGAACTTTAAAAAAAAAAAAAAAAACCTATATGAGGAATAAAACTGAAAAGATTATAGCACCTGGTATTCCCAGGCGGTCTCCCATCCAAGTACTAACCAGGACCAAGCCTGCTTAGCTTCAAAGATCAGACAAGATCAGGCACTCTCAGACTGCTATGCCCATAAGCAAGAGCTGGGTAGAAGGGAGGCCTATTTGAACAATTAAAATGTATTTATTTTAATGAACTTAAAAAAAAAAAAAAAAACTATATGAAGAATAAAACTGAAAAGACTACAGCACCTCGTATTCCCAGGCGGTCTCCCATCCAAGTACTAACCAGGGCCAAGCCTGCTTAGCTTCAGAGATCAGACGAGATCAGGCACTCTCAGACTGCTATGGCCATAAGCGAGAGCTGGGTAGAAGGGAGGCCTATTTGAACAATTAAAATGTATTTATTTTAATGAACTTTAAAAAAAAAAAAAAAACCTATATGAGGAATAAAACTGAAAACATCACAGCACCTGGTATTCCCAGGCAGTCTCCCATCCAAGAACTAACCAGGGCCGAGTCTGCTTAGCTTCAGAGATCAGACGAGATCAGGCACTCTATGACTGGTATGGCCATAAGCGAGAGCTGGGTAGATGGGAGGCCTATTTGAACAATTAAAATGTATTTATTTTAATGAACTTTAAAAAAAAAAAAAAAAAATCGATATGAGGAATAAAAACTGAAATATGCACCTAGGTATTCAGGGTTTCCATCCAAGTACTAACAGCCAAGCTGCTTACTCAGGATAACGAGACTCAGGCACTCTTCGCCTGCGTTCATCGGCCATAAGAGAGGTGGTAGAGGGGAGGCCTATTTGAACAATTAAAATGATTTTATTTTAATGAAACTTTGAAAAAAAAAAAAAAAAAAAAAAACTATATTGAGGAATAAAATGAAAGATCACGCACTGTATTCCAGGCGTCTCCCATCCAAATATAACAGACAAGCATTGCTTAGCTTCAGAGATCAGACGAGATCAGGCACTCTCAGACTGCTATGGCCATAAGCGAGAGCTGGGTAGAAGGGAGGCCTATTTGAACAATTAAAATGTATTTATTTTAATGAACTTAAAAAATAAAAAAAAATCGTATATGAGGAATAAAACTGAAAAGCCTACAGCACCTGGTATTCCCAGGCTGTCTCCCATCCAAGTACTAACCAGGGCCGAGCCTGCTTAGCTTCAGAGATCAGACGATATCAGGCACTCTCAGACTGCTATGGCCATAAGCAAGAGCTGGGTAGAAGGGAGGCCTATTTGAACAATTAAAATGTATTTATTTTAATGAACTTTAAAAAAAAAAAAAAAAAAAAAAAAACTATATGAGGAATAAAACTGAAAAGCTTACAGCACCTGGTATTCCCAAGCGGTCTCCCATCCAAGTCCTAACCAGGGACAAGCCTGCTCAGCTTCTGAGGTCAGACGAGATCAGGAACTCTCAAACTGCCATGGCCATAAGCTGGAGCTAGGTTGAACAGAGGCCTATTTGAACAATTAAAATGTATTAATTTTAATGAACTTTAAAAAAAATAAAAAATAAAAAAAAAAACCTATATGAGGAATAAAACTGAAAAGCTTACAGCACCTGGTATTCGCAGACGGTCTCCCATCCAAGTACTATATATATATATTTCCCGTTCATTTTCAATGGTAGTGCTAAAACGCTACCCATGTAATATACTTTTGGGCGCTTAACGGCGTGACTCACCTGGTTGGAGTCTGATTGGTCGAGCCAGGAACCGCGACAGACGGTGTTACGCTGATTGGTTGAGCCAGAAATTGAGACAGACAGACAGACAGACGGCGTGGATGCGACACATACCTGCTAATCGGTAAGGGGATTTTTTATTTATTTAAAATTTTAATATTAATTAAAAACTTAAACAAGACACGAACAGATAAATATAAACCGTTCGCCTCCTTGTCGCTCTAAACCTTTTTTTTTTTTGCAGAGTTTATCGTGCGAGCCAGAAATTGAGACTGACGGTCGGTATTGCTAATCGGTAAGTGGATTTTTTTTTTAATTAGTTTAACTTACTCATACAGGACACGAACACGATAAATTGACTTCATTTCATTTCATTCTAAAGAGTTCTCCTCGTTGTCGCTATACATCTATTTTTTTTTTCTTCAGAGTTTATCGTGTTAGCCAGAGACCGAGGCAGACTGTGTGTACTGCTAATCGGTAAGGGGATTTTTAAAATTAAACTTCGTCATTATATACACTGTGTATACTTTATTACACCCACAAGAACTGCAGAGGGGATTTTCATTCATTCTGAACTGAAAAAAATGGCAAATATTTTTACTATTAGAAAATAATCATTAAGAACACAAGGGGCGTTCAAGTACCATAGGGTGGTACATGTACTATATCTGCAAACAAGTATCAGGGTACTATAAAAATATTATATGCTATATATCATGGTACATTTCCTTGTGTTTGTGTTTTCATTTAATGTTATGTTAGAAGTATTCATTGCATTTTTTTTTTAGCTGTTTAGGGTCTGAGAACGCCAGAATAGAAGGGTACAGTCAAAATAAAAGTTTGGTGCACATTAAGTTCAACTGCATTATATAAAAGGTATAATTTGTGTCTATAGTTCCCATGTCTCTGTGGGATTTTCAAGTCCTCAGAATAAGAATTAGAAAGTGTACACAGTTTTAAAAAAAAAACAGTGCTGATATTTAATCTTCATAATTCCTGCTGTCCATGAATTGTGTATCAAAACTGTGCTTGAATAAACAAAATATTTCTTTTTCATAATAGGTAAAATGCGCAAACAAGTTTTTTCCCCCTGGGAGAGTCAGTGTGGTTTTTCGAAAGGGACCACTTGGATATCACCTTCAAGATCCGACCAATGCGGCCAGACTGATAAAAGATGACCCCTCTCTACAGGACAGGTCTGCACCCATGAAGGAGGAGCGTGTCAGACAAAACGCCCTCGCCATGGTCAGTCAGAGAGGAGGGGATGTTTCAGATAAGACAGAGGTATTTGGAAAATACATCCTGCAGTTTGGGAAATATAAGGGGAAGTCCTTCCGCTGGCTGCTTGAGAATGACATGGGGTATACCAAATACCTCATAAAAAATCGGCAGAAAGAAGATGCTGTCGCAGTGTCTATGGCAGAAGGGCATAGCAAAGACAGCTTACTGTCATTTCTGAGTTATGCACTTAGTTTTGACGAAGTTCAGTCTCTTCTTAACTACGAGTCAAAAAAAATCTGTTGCAACAGCAGCATCAGAGGATGACCAGCTGGTTGGTTTTGGCTCTCGCGCCAACACTACTTGGCGAGAGATCTTGGACAGCAGGGACGATAGCTATGCAGCCTTTATTCTCAAGAAAAGCTGTGTACCAGGGACAAAGATGCACAAGTTACAACAGTACCTGCAAAGGAAACAACATCCAACCTCTCTGACCCCACATGCTCCTGATGAAGTTATGGGTTGGTCTCAGTTTTCTTTCATTTTTCCCAAAGACATATAAGATAAAATAAAATTGTTTTGGTGCATCAAATAGAATAAAATTAGATACATTTAGTGGTCAACTTTTATGTTGACAGTGATGGATGAAGATGAAGAGCTGGAGAGCGCGATGCTGAGTAGATCACCTTCCAAACTGTCTGTGCAGAGCTGTGAGTAAACATGCACTTTAAATTAAAAACAGTTACAGATCTTGTATGCCTATTATAAAGTGTGCATGCTTTGTAGTCTTGTTTTTGTTTTCTGTTTCCTCCAGCACCTGCTTCTGCTACACCACTGACATCATCGACTGCCAGAGACCAACAGGCATCGGGACCTGAAAGAGGTTTTTCACAGACTGACCCTATGAATTGTTTTCCCAAACTTAATCTTCTCTAAACCTTTCCTTCTCATGTTGACCATGTTCTGGTTCCTTCTCATGTTGACCACGTTCTGGTTCCTTCTCATGTTGACCACGTTCTGGTCCTGTCTCTTTTTTCTTTTCTCAATAACTGTCCTAGTGACTATGAATTGATCCCCAATGTGATCAAGGTAAGAGATCTTTTTAATTTTCTGTTATGGTTGAAAAGAAGAAAAATGAGTTTGACTGCTTTGGTTACTAACACTTGTGTTTACAGTGTGCCAGGTTGCTCTCCCTGCTTAAGACTAATTTATGAATATTCATTCATAAAATGGTGACAATTTTTAGATATTAGTCCAACATAAGAAAGAAACAGTGGAGAATTCCAAAAACATTTGAAATATGTTTTGTATCACTATGTCTCATCAAGATAACAAGGCAAAGTGACTTGGTTTTTCTGTCTTTCCTAACACCAGTTATTAACACAGTTTACTAACACAAAATATAAATGACTGAGAGGACTTTTGTTATTGCAGTACCATCTGACACTCCCTTCTCATCGTCCGTTCCACTTCCACTGGAGGGTTCAGGAGTAGATGGTAATTGCGTCACATTTCTTCTGAACATCAGTTTATACCCATAAACATTTATGTCATATTTACTTATGTAATGTAGTGATGTGATTATTTTACATAAATATTTCTGTTACAAGTAATCAAATAGCAATGTAATTTTTGTCATGCTTTCTTCCATGCAACCCGAGCTCTGTCATCTGTAAAAAGTCCTGTGCCTCTGCCTCGGGAGCTGAAGTTTCTTATACCAGAACCAGCAAGCCCTCTGCCCACAGTCTCAACCATCACAGTACCGGGTGTGTATAGGTTTAACTGTATTTGCAGTTCTCAAGAATATCTACATAGTAAATGAGAAACAACATAATTTTAACTTCCATTAAAGATGGTAGCTGATTAACAGTAAGCGGTTTTAGTATTTTCTATAACTCTTTGAATTTCAATGACTGAGTTGTAGATGCTGCGTGTCATATTTTAGTCTGTCTTTATTTTTTGTATGTGCAATAATTAAATGTTTACCATTCTCTGTATTGTCAGAGACACGTTTAAATTCTTCTGAGAGGTCTCCAGTGACCAGTAAACCTCCACTGCATCCACCTACTGCGGCAAGAGGTCAAAGTAAGTTTTTCTTTTTTAACATGGTGGGGCACATGCTAAACATATATATTAAAACACACACACACACACACACACACACACACACACACACAAACTCATAATCTTATACTTAACTATTTCTTTATTCTTGTTTTCACTAGTCCAGCCATCACCAACTGTCCCCCTCCACTTCCAGGATATGACCACGATGTATGTCAGTGGAACTTTTCACAGCAGCAGAGGATCTGGATGAAGACAGAGCTGGAATCGATGGGACTCTGTCCAGGTTCCATTCCTGTGAGCAATCCTATGAAGATGGTGTCATTGTGACGCTCCCCCAAGTACTTTCAGCTTCACCCCTTTTTTATATGGAAGCCAGAAAATGATAACCTAATGGGGAGGCTGAGGAACAACTACCCTTTGCCATGCATTGAAGGTTGTGTTCAGCCTCAGGTTGCCTCTGCAGGTGTTGGGAGATCTCGTGTGATTGTTGGCATCACTGGACAGTACTACCTTTTGTCATCCAGGCTGTGCTGCAAAGTTTGCAAGAAAAGGTGGTATGCTGACAACCCAGTGTGGCTGGAAAAACTTCCCCAGCGATTTACAAATGTGTTGCCTGCAAAACTGATTTACAAGAAGGCCATATGTAAGTCAGTCATGGACGAACTCAGGCGCACAGGTAAATCACCGACAGACATGGCAAACCAAATTGATGTCTGAGATGATGCACCTGAAATATTAACGCGCCAACCTGGCCTACCTTCTCAGCTGCCAAAATGTCATGGATGGGGAGGCAGGAAAGTACGGGCAAAAGACGATCACACAGTTCAGAGTTCACAGAAACAAAGCCATCTCCTTTCAGACAGTACAGTGATTCAGATGGATGGAACGGCATCTCTGTATCTGCACACTACCTGACTGACTGCCTACTTCATGTGTATGAGCACCAGGAGGGCGCCATCAAAAGACTGCTCCAGGGCACCTTTGGACAGGCTTTCCGTTCAGAACATACCCGTAAGGTCGCAAGAAAGGTCACCTTTTCATCTGGAACCATGTCATCATATGCTGTCATGAATGAAAACTGGATGATCATTTCATGGGTAATGGTGCAATTGGAGACAGAGAAATCGCTGAAGCCCATGTACGAGGGACTTGCAACTCATTATAGCACCGCAGACATAGAGAAGGCCCGATACCAATGGGTTGACAGGTAAGAAATTATCAGTTTGATGTCAATTTTACATTTAATATTTCTTTTCATTCTTTTCACATTTGTAGTTTGATGAAAGGAATACATTTGCATCATTACATATTACATTTACATCATTACGTATCATTATTGAATACACTGCAATGAACAGAGATATACAAATTGTAACATTTAAGGGTGTATTTTTCTCTTTTTTTCTCTTTCAGAGATTGTTGTGCAGCGTTTAAGGTGGCAGAATCTCTTCCAGGAGAGCATCTGAACTGGGACGCTTGGCAAACATCTGATGCCATTGTTGCTGAGGCCACTTCTGGTAGCCTGCTAAACTCTTGTGCATCACGGTCCCACTACAACACAGAAATAACAATCAAACTGGACTTATTTCATTGTATGAGGCGGTTCCTCCGTGAGTGTGTCTCTGAGCATCATCCTCTGTACAGTTCCTTTGCCCAGTTCCTGTCTGCTGCCTTTTCCGTGGTGGATCAGGAAGACCTACAGAGGCTTAAAGGTGCGTATGCATTTTGTGGAATTCACCCTGCCAACCCCATGAAACAGCACATTCGTGTACACTGTAGAACAAATATTCCACAGCCTGCGGAGCTCATCCAGAGAGTTGAGGGAGTTTTCCGGCACTTCTTCCTTGCTCAAGATCCAAACGGTCTTCCTGGAATATGTTGAGCCTGGCCTGGAATATGTTGAGCCTGGTTGCCATCCAGTTCCTCTTTATTAGGATAAGCACAGGACTAATACAGGCTCTTCCCATGCCCTCCATACACCTCCTCCTCAGTCCAGCCCACCCATGGCCCTGTCAGGGAGTCCTCAGGCATCCTCCACGACTCCAACCAGATGTTTCGGTTTCCAGCATGCCTGTCTGGTGATGTTGCTTTTGAACTGGATGCATCGGTACCTGAGCCCAAGCCTAAGACAGGTGAGCATCTGACAAACAGGTAGCTGACAAAAATTAAGCGTCCCCAGCAGTAATTAAATTATATTTATCTTGATTCTACGTACCGTACATTTCCTTAGTCTTCTTGTCACAATGGTTGAAATGTCACTTACTAGACTTTTAGATAGCAGATAACAGTAATAACCTCACCTAAAAATCTAGCCGTCTGTTAGCCATTGTTAATCTGGGTTTTTACCTAGATGAGTATGTGAGTTCTGTTTTTCCTGCTATCAGGGTCAGAATGACTTACTGCACTCTTAGTTCTTTCTGTTAAAGAAAGCCCATACCCACCACGTCTGCCTCGGCTGTCCTCACCAATCGCCGCTCGCACTGGACCTGTGAAGGTCCAGGCAGGATATTTGTCCTGGACCACAAGCGTTGGCCAGTCCCTATGAAGAAGGTTATTGACAACCTCCTTAGTAGACACAAGGACATGCTCAAGCTTGTGGACCAAGATTATTCTGCTCTAGTTCACAACTCCTGTAAAGACCCAAACAACATGCTCCACCCAACAACCAAAGTCCACATTTCGCAGTACATAAAGCATCTCAGCAAGCTGATGAACACTGCATCCTCAATAAACACAAGCTCGGAAAAAGTCCTTGAGAGGCAGCAACTCTGGCACACTCTGACACAGGGAAGTGAGACTATGACTGTCCCAGTTGTTACCATGCCTGTCTCAGTAGTAAACCCCAGTCCTCCTGTTCAGACCCTTGCCACACCTCTGACCCAACACTCCATTGAGGAAATCGTTAAAAACATCATGGAGAAGCAACAGGAACAACTGAGACTTCCACACCCAGCACAAAATAGGGTACAAACAAAAACTTGTCTTTCCTGTGGCCAGCCAAAGTCCAAGTATCTGAATGATGGTTCGTCCATCCACTTTTTTTTTTCCAGCAAGGACCTATCAGATATTTCTACTGCTCCACAAAGGTCTTCAAAGTTTATGGTGGTGAAGGATTGACAAATCCAAGAATGCCGTTTGAAGATTTTTCAGAGACAGTGTTTTTTTCAGCGGGAACTGGATGCCACAAAGATGAAGGCAGAGGAGAGAGGGCAACAGAAAAGGAAAAGGAGTGAACCTGAATACATAGGCCGCAAGTGTCGTTTTTGTAAACTGGAACTAAAGCAAGGCCCAAACAGCCCTCACATTCACACGGGTTTCCCTGGAATGGCAGGGAAGTACATTTACTGTCCTTCAAAAATATTTTCTTTATACAAGGATCTGGGCATGGAGAATGAGATGACCTGGAGCGAGTTTAAGGACTCTGCATTTTATGAGATGGAAAAATGAAGATGGGAGACAGAAAAAAGGAAAAAGGAAATATGTGACTGTGGTTTTTCTGATGTGTATTTATTGTTGTTCTAATTCTTTTTTAGTATTTTATAGTGTTAAGTCTTGTATAAGTATTTTGACTAATCCTACCCTTTGTCAAAATGAAAAATGAATTTCTTCAAAATGTCTGCTCATCTGATGATGATTATTAATATTATTATTTCTTTTTTTTATGTATCCATATGCATATCTGTTCTTTCTGGTGAAATCTGTAAGACACTCTGGGGGCCCCATTTATTCTGAACTTTCATTCCTCCATATAAGTAGAAAGCAAACCTTTGTTTTGTAAAATTTTATGACGGTTGTCCTGTTACTGTTCCGAAGAATGTTCAATATTTGCAGCAAGTAATTGCAATTCAAATTTAAATGTGTATGTATATAATGAATAATATAACTTTCCTAAATAATAATAATAATCAGTCTGATTTTTTGATCCACAAAACAAGTTTTGAATGTAACGGCAAGTCGCGTATAGCGACTTTTCAGTTTTATTCCTCATGTAGTTTTTTTTTCTTTTTCTAATAATAGGCCTCCCTTCAATCCAGCTCCCGCCTACGGCCATACCAGTCTGAGAGAGCCTGATCTCGGAAGCTAAGCAGGCTTGGGCCTGGTTAGTACTTGGATGGGAGACCATCTGGGAAAACCAGGTTCTGTAAGCTTTTTCAGTTTTATTCCTCATATAGTTTTTTTTTTTATTTTCTCTTATTTTTTTTCTAATAAATGTAAAAAAAAATTTTTAATTGTTCAAATAGGCCTCCCTTCAACCCAACTCCCGCCTACGGCCATACCAGTGTGAGAGCACCAGAGGGCGCTGTTGCACTCGATTGAGAACGGCTGCAGAAGGTGGGAAAGGCCCACTGAATATTGTTTTTAAAGTTTTTTTTTTTGGGTTTAAAACAGTACACCTTCCTATTTATTTTTATTTAAAAATACTGTAACGTTAACTCCCCTGCAGTTCACCTGCTAGGGGAGGTTTTTCATTTTTTAGTTTTTTCATTTCTTTAAAATATGATAAATTTTTTTGTACAACAATGGAGGACGGGGAAAATAAAAACAACAACATGGAACGAAAGAATGCTGGATCTAAAACTAAGAATGGACAACAGGACATGGAGACAGGATTTTTGGATGAATTGACTAGAGACAATTGGAATAAAAATGAAACGAGTGTAAAAACATTGAAAGGGCAAAAAGAAACGATGATAAACGAGGAAGACGCCAGAAAACAAGGGAACGACGGATGGGAAAATAAGCAAAGGAAAATAAGCAAAAATGGAAAAAAAGAAGAAAGAATGTATAAAAAGATGCAACAGTAATAATTGATGTAAGTCACAACAAAACGATAAAAGCAGAAGACATAATTAAAGCTATAAATGACGAATTCGGCAGAGGAAAATTACTTGCAGTTCGCCCTACACAATCCTCGGAATTTGAAATTTACCTTAACGGATAAACCAGAAGCCGAATGCCTGCTGAAAAGGATAAACATTAAAGGCGACTTATGTTCCGTTAAGGAACTAGAAAATAATGAAATATTAGTGTCTTTCCTACACCTCCCAGTGTACATCGCGGATGAGGACATTTTTAAAAAGCTGATGGACTGGGGAGTGACACCGATTTTACCCATTAAACGAAGGTTTTATCCAGGCACTGAGATAGCGGACGGAACACGTTACCTAAAGGTAAAGTTCCCGACGACAGTGGCATCATTGCCTTATAGCACAAAGTTTACCACCGTGACAGAACAGCAGTACTTCAGGGTCCTGCACGATAGGCAGATGAAGATCTGTCGATTGTGCATGTACCCTGGACACATGATTAAAGACTGTCCTTCATTTCTGTGTAGGAAATGCAACAAACACGGACGCTTTGCAAAAGAGTGCAATGCGGAAAGATGCCAAGAATGTCACAGCTTTCAGTGCAAATAAGGAAGAAACAGAATAAACAAAGGATGGAACAAAACAACGAAAGACAAGCAGAACAAGAGCGTGAGGAAGAAAATGACAAACAAAATGAAATGGAAACTGACGAACACTTATGGAAGGACAATAAAATACAAGGAGATTCACGGGAGGACGGCGTGGAAGCGGTAAGAGATGGAGAGGAACACGGACAGGAGGAGACAATGCGGACGGAGGAAAGATACGGAGAAAAAAGACAGCAGAAGGACATAAAAGACAAACAAGCACGAAGAGGAGATGGAAGACAAGGGGATAAGCGGAAGCAAGGACTGGAGCGGTAAGAAAAAAGGCTAAAATTTTAAATATTGAGAAAGTACTGAAAAAACGGAGAGAAAAAAGGTTGACTTTGAAAATGGACTACTTAAAAGAAATAGGAGCAGATGTGAATATGATACAGGAGGAGATAGAGGAGCGAAAAGATTGATGGAGACAGCGATGTGGATATTATTTTTGTTTGCAGCGATGATTTTGAGATGTGCGTCAATTAATGTAAGAGGACTAAAGAACGAACTGAAATTTGAAAGAGTTTTAACAAGTAGTAAAAATGTGGATATTTTATGTATACAAGAAACAAACTGGGACGATGAATGTGTAAAGACTTTTAAAAACAAGTGGAACGGAACGATTTATTTTAGTAACGGTGATGGAGAGAGGGGGTGGAGTAGCAATTTTAACAAAAAGAGGAGTGTGAAAATAGAAAAGTTATCATGAGGGACACAAGAGGTAAATTAATTGCAATCGAAACGGAAATAGAAAAAGAAAAGACATACATATATAACATACCTGCACTAAAGGAAGACAAAGAAAAGAAGGAATTTTTTTAAATATAATTTTTTAAAGAAATAGCGTCGAGTTTAAAAAAAAGAAAAGAACACAATAATACTGGGAGATTTTAACACGGTAATGGATAAAATAGATATCGGGGATGGAATGGTTTTTAAATCAGATCAAGGGAGAAACGAATTAAAGAGAATAATAACGGATTTTAAATTGGTGGATGTGTGGAGAGACAGGAACAGAGCAAAGAAAGTGTTTTCAAGAAGACAAATAGTACAAGGAATGCTGAAACAAAATAGAATAGATATGATGTTATGTACAGAAGATTATAAACAAAACATAAAGAATGCTTTCTATCAGAATACAACATTTAGTGATCACAGCTTCTTAATAATAAATATAGATTTAACTAAAATAGAGAGAGGGCCAGGAACGTGGATTTTAAATAGTGAATTTTTAAATGAGAGCTTTTATTTTAATACTGTTAAATCTATAATTGAGTGGAATAAAACAAATACATTGTTTGAAGAAGATAAAAGAATTTGGTGGGATAATGTTAAATATGACAGTAAAATAATACAGAGAGTTAAAAGAAAAGAACAAGAAATAAGAAATAAATTGAACCAGTAAATAGATAAAATAAATAAAAGTGAAGTTAAAATAGAGGAAATGTTAGTGCTACGAGATAAATTAAACAAAATAGATGAAGAGAAATGTAAGGGAGCAATAATAAGGACTAAAGCGAAATACGCGGTAGAATGGGAAAGAAGTACATAACTCTTTTTTGGCCTGGAAAAGAACAGACAGAAGGGACAGGAAATAAAGGAAATCATCAGGAAAGATGGAAAGAGAAAAGGAAAAGGAGGGAATATTGAAAACAGTAAAGGTGTTTTATGAAGATTTATTTAGGAGCAGAGGAACAGACCAAAGTCATAGGGAGTTTTTATTTCAACAAATTACAGAAAAAATAATGGAAGAAAATAGGCAGATATGTGAGGAAGAAATAACAGAGGAAGAGATAGACAGAGTGATAGGACAGCTGAGTAATGGGAAAAGTCCGGGATTGGACGGACTTACAAGTGAATTTTACAAAAGATTTAAAGGAATCATAATACTGATACTGAAGCAAATATATGACGAGATATTTAAGTTAAGCGAATCAATGAAGATGGGTACAATTAAGTTAATATATAAGAAGAAAGAGGAAGAAAATGATTTAAAGATTTTTAGGCCAATAACATTATTAAATGTGAAATGTAAAAATTTTATCAAAAATTTTAGCAAATCGTTTAAAGACAATTTTACCGGAAGTAATAAAAACTACTCAAGTATAGCTCTTGAAGGAATAGATAAAGCAGATACAGTGTGTAATATATGGGACACATTACGGTACCTAAAAGAAAAAGGGAAGGGGGGCTACTTAGTCAGTTTAGATTTAGAAAAAGCCTTCGACAGAGTAGAGCATGAGTATTTATTTGGAATAATCGAAAAATATGGTTTTGGAGATAATTTTAGAAAATGGATTAGAATTTTATATACAGATATTGTGGCATGTGTCAAGTGTAATGGTTTTATAACTGAATGTTTTAAGCTAACAAGATCAATCAGGCAGGGATGCCCCTTGTCTGCACTGCTGTACACACTAACGGCAGAGCCGCTTGGACTAGCCATAAAAAGGGAGCGTGCAATAAAAGGAATAACAATTGAAGATTTTAGAAGTGAACCCATATATCAATATGCGGATGACACAACGCTGTTGGTAGAGAACATACAGAGTGTCGAGGAGGCAATGAGGATTATAGGAAAATACTGTAAAGGGTCAGGAGCAAAAGTAAATGTTGAAAAAAGTGAATGTATGAGGGTGGCAGGGGTAGAACGCTTACCGCAACACATACCATTTAAGGAGAATAAAGATAGTGTTAAAATATTAGGAATTGAAATAGGATTAAATGAAGAAAAAATTAATGATTTCT
Organism: Clarias magur; assembly: GCA_013621035.1. Taxonomy (NCBI): domain Eukaryota; kingdom Metazoa; phylum Chordata; class Actinopteri; order Siluriformes; family Clariidae; genus Clarias; species Clarias magur. The sequence continues at coordinate 38,669 of QNUK01001473.1, read as the reverse complement.
TATGGGAACGAGTAAAGGAATAGAGAAACGATTAAACTTTTGGAAGGGGAGGTTTTTAACCCTAAAAGGAAAAGTTTTAATAGTGAATGCTTTGCTACTATCCAAGATGTGGTATGTTTTAAGCGTAACCTCATTGCCTCAATGGGTTTTTAAAAGATTCAAAAGTTGTGTATTGGATTTTTTATGGGGAGAAGGGAGGAAAAAATTGCTTATGATACTCTAATTGGGGGAGTAGAAGAAGGAGGATTAGGATTAGCAGATATTTTATTAAGAATGAAGATTGTAAGAGCAAAAACAATGAAAAAAAATTCTTAGATATAAATAAAACAGAAACATGGAAAATGGTGATGAAGTATTATATAAAAAAGTGTGGAGATTTTAAAATGGGACAAAGTGTTTTATGGATGAAAACTTCTAAAGATATCACAAAAAATATACCAAGATTTTAACCAGAGGTTTTAGAAACATGGACTGAAATGTTTGAGAATGTAACAATCATACCAAATGGAAGGGGAAATGTTGAATCAGCCAATTTTTAACAACATGAACATCATGAATGGTGAAAAGTTGATCTTTTATAAAAAAAAAAAATGGTGGAGAAATGGATTAAGACAAATAAAAGATATACTATATGAAGTGAAAGAAGGATTTCTGCCACTGCAAGCAATAATAGATGCACTGACGGAGGGAGGTGAGGAGGAAAGCAGGAAAAAACTACCTGAACAATATGACACAATTAAAAACAATATACCCAAAGAGTGGATTAAAAAGATAGATGGCAAACAGGACAAGTATGAAATAGAACAACTAACCATATATTTAAAAAAGAAAACAGTGGGGAATACACTGACAGAAGAATGTAAAGTGAAAGATTTTTATGTTGATTTTAGAAGAATGGCGTTTGTGAAACCTATTGCAAAAACATTTTGGAAAATAAGATATGAAGGGTTGGAAGAAGAAAATATATGGGGAAATGTAAGAATAAAATATATAGAACCTATTTTAGAACATTTTACATTTTTATTGAGACAATACAATATTAACCAGAATGCGATTGTGTAAGGCGGAGTTAGACACTGATATGAAATGTCAAGTTTGTGAACAACAAGACGAGGGGTTGCTACATCTGTTCTTTTACTGTGAAAGTTAAAAGCCTTCATGAGAGAAATGAAAAGCATGGCAAAAAATATTTTTAAAACAGATTTTAATGTAAATATGACATCGAAAGAATGGGGAAGATTATTTTTATTTGGAGTAGAAAATAAAAAATGTAATTTAAAGGGTTTTAACTTTATTCAGGCAGTAGCAAGACAGGCCATATGGGTGAGAAGGAATATTATAAGGTATGAGAAAAGATATGTGGAGGTTTCAAAAAATTCATTAATTGGAAGTGTGTGGCCATTTTAGCTTTTACAGTTTTAAAACCTTAGTTTTTAATTTTTTGTTTTTAATTTTAAAATATTGAGAAGAAAAATGATTTTATGATCATAAGACGTGCTTTTAGATGTGTGATTGAAGCAAAATTAAGTTAATGTAATGTTTTAGAAACAAAAGGCTAATTTTACTTTTGTATGCTATAAAATGATGGATTTTTTTTTTTTTTTTTTTAAGTTAATTAAAATAAATACATTTTAATTGTTCAAATAGGCCTCCCTTCTACCCAGCTCCCGCTTATGGCCATACCAGTCTGAGAGTGCCTGATCTCGTCTGATCTCTGAAGCTAAGCAGGCTCGGCCCTGGTTAGTACTTGGATGGGAGACCACCTGGGAATACCAGGTGCTGTAGGCTTTTCAGTTTTATTCCTCATATAGTTTTTTTAAATTAATAATTATTTTTTTAAATACATTTTAATTGTTCAAATAGGCCTCCCTTCAAGCCAGCTTTCACCTACAGCCATACCAGTCTGAGAGTGCCCCAGCTTGTCTGATCTTAAAAGCTAAGCAGGCTTGGGCCTGGTTAGTGGTTGAATCGAAGAATGCCTGGAAATACCAAATGCAGTAAGCTTTTCAGTTTTATTCCTCATATAGGTTTTTTTTTTTAGTAATATTTTCACAAATTCATTTTAATTGTTCAAATAGGCCTCCCTTTAAGCCACCTTTCATCTACAGCCATACCAGTCTGAGAGTGCCCCAGCTTGATCTGATCTTAAAAGTCAGATTAACAATGATGTGTGCTTGAGAGTGCATGTGTAACTGTGAACTGGCGTTGAGCTTTATGCACAGCTTGTTGCAGCAAATAATCATGCCTCGACCACTATGCTTAACTCTCTGTTGACTGCTGTCAGTTTCTTTTTTCTCTCCATTTTGTGTAGGAGGAATGGGTTAGCGGTAACACTTGAGCAAACAAGATTTCGACATTAGATTAGTCTTAATGTCACTTTCTTCAAAGTTCCACAGAAGTACTAAAGATGCAGCTGTAGGTGGAGAAAGGGTATCTTGCTCATTTTACATTTACCGTGTGTTTAGGTGTGTGTTTGTGCGTACTGTGCTTTATTTCTGTCATAATATTCTCAGGTTACAAAAAAAAATGTCCTTATTTATTTAAATCAGTAATGGCTCAATGAGGGGTCGATACGCTTGAAAAATTAACCGAACTGGTAGAGAGCCAGTGACTTCAGCGACGATTTTAAATTGGGAGACATTGGGAGAGGTCGGCAGCAAATTGGGCTCAGTATGTTCTTCATAACTGTACAGTAAATAGAAATATGGGCAGTCTAAATAATCATATTCTGACCAACATAATGACTCCCTACATGCTGAACACCAACATGCTTCTATTTTTAGAACACAGAGGATTAACGAAAGATGAGTGTACACACACAGACACACACACACCACTCATGGTAAATGATTAAATAAATGTTAATCGTACAAACACCCCCAACTAATGTTAAATGAGAAAAGGAATGCCCCTCAACACAAACACAAGATGTAAGTAAAGGGATCATTCCTAAAACACACAAACAAGATTCTTAAAGTGATCACTGGTTTTTATACACAACTTATTGCACTCCTGTACATATGAACCCATAACCTTATTTTAATTTTACTCAATTTGGTTTATATTGTAAATAAACCGTTTATGCACTTCTTCATAGATAATAACTGCACTTCATTGGCTTTGTATGTGCCATTTGTATAATGACAATAAAGCTGAATCTAATAAAATCTAATAACATTGGAGTTGGCTGATGATGATGTGCTGAAGAATGTTGTATTATTGTAAGAATAATAACTTTTTTTTTTTTTTTTTTTTACACCTAATGCTTTCAGGTGTTGTATTTTGACAAGACAGCACAATCGAACCCAGGATATTGGCCATGTTGATTTGAATGGTGAGTGAATCACATGGTAAGCATCAATATGGTATTATTAAAATAATTAATGTCATAGCCTAAGACAAGCCTTTCAAGGCATTATTACCAATTTTGTTTCATTCCAAGAAAACCAATCTTTGTCATCGTACCAATCACAGAAAACCACACAGAGGCCCTTGATCAGTAATTGTACACATCGATTGTCCATGGTAAACATTTAGAAATTACATTCTACACATGGATAAGACTCAGTTTATGGAGGTCTGCAAAGGTTGTCCAGGATCCTTCTGTACAAGTTAATATGAATGTCAATAATTCAATGACTCTAGTATGAAATTAGCAGTGTTTTCAGTTATGTTGTTATAAACTACATGAAAATTGTTTGGTGACAAAATTGCTTCAGAATGTTCTTTGTCAGTGAAAGTTTATATCCAAACAAATCTTTCTGCGCTTCTCTTGATTGAGTTTATAGTGTGCAGATGACATCTTAAATACACTGAAGATAGGTACTTTATTTTATCCTTGATGTTTAATAAAACAATTTAAGCTTTATACTGTACAGTAAGAGCCCTTTTCTTCTTCTTCTTATTATTATTATTATTATTATTATTCAGTGTGGTGGTGGCATATTTATAATAATAAGAAGAGGAAGAATAATAAGAAGAAAACTTTACTAATTGTAATATGCATGCCATATATTTTTTTCTTTATTAAGCAAACCAACATTTAGCCACCATTCCAAAATAAGTAGATCAAATATTTCAGGAATGTAGAACCACCTGTAGCATATATAACATAAACTAGCGCATATTTTCTGTAGGAATTAAGTTTTTATATTTTTTTATTGCAGTGACATCATTATAGAGAACTTTTGACCCCCTCTTCTTTAAACATTGCTTTAGTTTGTTGTTTAAATCCATTAGTTTATGCACAGCTTTCTTAAGATCCCTTCACAGCAAATCAACACACATCCACCACCATACTTACTGTAACTAGATGAATTCAGAATGTTTTATTTATTTTTTATTCTGCTGTCAGTTTCTTTTTTCTTGTTTTACCAGTCCATTTTGTACAGATGGAATGTGTAGACGTTAACAATTGAGCCATGATCATGCTGAAAAGATCATCACTGGATAAGCGATTTGTGCATCTTTAGTGGATAGCTATTTGTTCATCACACAAGGGTTGTAAGATGAGCAGTGCCCAGGCCACTCTCCGCCTACAGTCACATCTTTAGTTCTTCTGTGGAAGTTTCATGAAATTGACATTAGGCGGAATCCAGTAACCTAGTTTAGATTGCTCAATTGTTAACGTCTACACATTCCATCTGTACAAAATGGACTGGTAAAACAATAAACAAAAGAAACTGACAGCAGAATTTTAAAAAACATTCTGAATTCATCTAGCCAAGTATGGTGGTGGATGTGTGTTGATTTGCTGTGAGGGGATCTTAAGAGAGCTGTGCATAAACTAATGGATACCCATGATTGGGTAGAAGTGGTATACAAACTTGAACTCTAACATCAATCAAAGCAACATTAGACAATAATTGGCCAGCAACCTCAGGTTAACTTTTGTCTCTTGTCCGCTACGGTCCGAAGTAAGGTCTTCCAAATTGATGTCTTTCCAGTAACCTGGAGTGCTTTTTTATTTTGAGAGAAAGTCTTGTAACCATGTGCAGTTTTTTTTGGTTAAAACCTATTTTGAAAATCTGTTATGTTGTTTTTTTGTTGTTGTAACCTGAGGATATTTGTTTGTATAGGGTGGTTTAGGACCACACATTTGTTATGTAGGCAATGAGAAATAAAAACACACAATTTCAAGATTTCAGTATTGAAAAGAAACAGTGACAGTCTTTATTTACAATCCATGAATTGTCTCTCAGTTCCTCAAACTCAGCTATATCAATTTATTTCTTAATTGGTTTCAACTAAGGACATTCAGTACACTGGAGTGTTTTTCTTTTAATTGAAATTTCTGTTCCTTTTTTTTTTTTTTTTTTTTTTGTAACAGTTCAGTTTCTTCGGAAGTGTCGTGTGGAATGTGTGGGACATTTGGAACGTTAAAACTTGTGCAACTTTTTTTGTTTCACTTCAGTTGTGCAACTAGTTTGCACAAGTTTTAACCCTTGTTTCACCCTGTGAGTCACACCTCTAGCAGCTTTCAGAATACCATGAAACCATTGTTTCTTTTTTATTTAATTAAATTTTCTACTAGATACAAATTATCAGGTGGTTATGAAAATGTGTAAAAAGTCCAGAGTCTCTTATAAAGTGTGTGCGTGCGTGCGTGCATGGGATGAGGATAGCACTCCACGCTCGCTTTGGCCAGTCCTCCACCTCCGCTGTTCTCTTGAAGGTTTGCAGGTAAACCTCGAGGTCATCATGCAAGGTGAGCAGGTTCTGGGTGTACTTGCGAGGGTCAAGAAGGGGCACAACTCATCCTTCTATGCTGCTGGATATGTGTTAGCTGTTGCAGTTTAAAGGCCGAGCGTGAGCTGCTGTAACAGCGACTGTTGGTAGATGCTCATCCAAGGTAGTGTCTGGATGGTCATCAGGCCTCAGGATGTGTAGTTCTTGTCACATTCTCCACCAGTGCCCAAAAGAGTTTTTTAGTGGGGACTGAAAAGACACACACTGAGACGGTCACATGTTTATTTTGTGCAGTTGAGTCTGATCACACACACATGTGTATTTAATGGGCAGTGGTAAAGTAGGTAAAGGGTGGGGTGGAGAAGACAGTCTCTTGAATGCAATCTGTGCTCAGACGAGCCCCTGATTGTGAGCCAAAGAGGCGGATGTGCTGGATGCTCGCCTCCTCTAAGCGGGACTTTGGTAGAGAAAACCAACATTAAATAGCATGCATATGTCATCCTACCCACCAGCATATGCAACCTGGGCCCTTTTATAGGGAGCGAGCGACAGGAGAAGATATGCTTCTATAGGGGAGTTGTTTCAGCTCCAAGTACTGTACACCCTCGGAGAGAGAACCTGTAAGCCTGAGGAAAAGGTGTGTGTGTGTATGTTGTAGTAAGAATAAGGTAAAGATATATGTGTGTGTGTGTAAGGTTGAAGGAATTGTGTGTGTAAGAATAGGGTAAACATATGTGTGAGCCTGTAAGACTGAGGGGAAATCTGTGTGTGTGTGTGTGTGTGTGTGTGTGTGTGTGTGTGTGTGTGTGTGCGAGCGCATGAGCGAGAGGACCCATATAAATGTTGTATGAAGTTAATTTAACTCTCTGGGTGTTAATTCAACACTGGGAATTTCATCTGTGTGGAAGCTGGAATAAACTGAAGTGAGTTGACTGCAAAGACATGTAATAGTGTGTACATATTCATCCAGTAAACTTATTTTTTCCCCATCGAATATATATAAAGCTCTGGGAAAAAAAATAAGAGACCACTGCAAAATAATCTGTTTCTTCTTTTTTTTTTCTTACAGGAACATGTATTGGTGAGATGAACAGTTTAGTTTAATTATTTTTGTGAACTGCTAACAATATTACTAGAAGCTAAATTCAAAATATAACTGTTATTTAGAGTATATATTTAAAGGAAATTGCATCATCACTACACATCTAAATAACCCAAGATCATGCAGTATTTGCAGAGCTTTAATAACTCAAATAAAACAAAATGCAAATAAATTGTAAACAAATTTGTGTTCTTTGTTTAAAAAACATTAAGAAATCAGTATTAGGTGGAATAACCCTGATTTGCAATTACAGCGATCATGCATTTTTGCCATTTTGGCATGCTCTTCTCCAGTTTTTTACATTGCTGTTGGGTAAATTTATACCACTCTTTTTGCAAAAAAGCAAACAGCTCAGCTTTATTTTAATGGTTTGTGACCATCCATCTTCCTCTTGATGACATTGCAGAAGTTTTCTGGAGTACGTTGGAGTGGCCTCTTTTTTTCCAGAGCTGTATTTATATTATAGTTAAGCTGAGCTGAAGAGATAAGCTGTATTTTTCTTGTACCCGTCACTTCTTCTGCTCCAGTGTTACAAACAGACCTGTCTCTACCTTCGTGTAAAACATCCACCTCATTGTAATTAGATTGTTTCGATTAATATGAATTAATATGCATTTATTTATTTATATTTAAATGACTTAGATACCCAAATGAGCAACCCAATAAATTGCATCCATTTTTTTTTTTTTTTTTCCTTCTACCTGTCTCAGTCCTTGCCTGAATCTGATGTGTGATTACTGCACTGGAGCTTGAATGCTAGTGGTAGTCTTTCCACTGTTCATGGGAATAATAAATAAATGTCACTTCTTGCCTTCCACTTCTTCATCATTAAGGATTTAAACGTTCAATCATAAAAAGGTTAGATTTTTATTTTTTATAAATAAAATTTATATCTTTACATTTTATTTTATATAGATATTTGCCATAAATTATTTGTCTAGAAATCCCCACATTCTTACTGTAAGTTGTTCTGCCATGAAAATTTCCAGATTTTGTTCTTGGTTCCTTAATTATGATTAATTACATGAATACATGTTAGACATTTAGGTTCTTGCGCAGTAGTGTAGTATCAATAATTTGTATGGCAGGTACAAAATGGTCAATAAAATCCTTCATTAAAAACTTTTTATGCTGAGCTGCAATCCATCATGGACCTAGGACTGCTTTCAGGAGATCAAACAAGTGAAAGTCTGATGGAGCAAGATCAGGACTATAGGGAGAAAAAGAAATTCCACCTGCACAGTAGTGACTGGGGAGACAGTAGCCTTGAATGGAAAGAAGTCATAAAACACGAACAAAAAGTTAAAACAGAAGATTCAATATAATCGGAGTGCAGATAATTTTTGACTCACCCCTTGTAGTATAAATACAATATAATTGAGTTTATAATTTGGTGTCAACTAAAGATAATGTGCCTGGTGTCTCAGTTTCTACTCTCAGTTTCTTCTTCCTCTTGTCACCTGTCCAGGTTTTGTAAATAAATCATGTAGAATGTGTTGGATTTTTGGTACGTTAGAACTTGTGCCGCTGCATGTTTTTTTCACCATGTGGGATCCCAGCCCTGGATAAACACCTCTAACAGTTCTAAGACTGCATTATCACAAGGACTACACAAGACGGGTGTAATGGTGTTGAAGTCTGCGAGTTAAAGTATGTTAGAGCAGGGATCTTCAACTCCAGTCCTAGAGGGCCAGTGTCCAGCAGTTTGTAAATCACCAACACCTAAACACACCAAATGAACCTAGTAAAATTAACAGATAAGCTGAATCAGCTGTGTTTGAGCAGAACTATCACCAACCTGTCTTGGACACTGGCCCTCCAGGACTGGAGTTAAAAATCCCTGTTATGGAGTATCAGATATGATACTACAGAAATACAGCCCATGGTTTTATCATTTACTGTTTTAAAGATGATAGAGACATTAATGATACAGCTGTATGAGGAGAAAGGAATAGGTCTTGCTTATCTTCCATAAATTGTTATTCTAGAATGAAATGTCTCAAGTTGAACTGAACCTACTGCTTATCCTACTCATCATTTATTCATTGCTTTAACTTCAGTAATCAGAAAACAGTGATGTGAAAGTTTGTGAACAAGGATACATTTTGCCTCTAAACAACAGCAAATTGTTCACTCAAGATGTGAGTGAAGTCAAGACATTAATTTTATTTCAAGGGGTATAGGGGACCTATTGTGGTTTTGCTATGAGAAATAAAAAAGAATTTAAAGGTTTCAGTATTGTCTTTAATAAAAAGAAACAGCGACATTGTACTTATTTGCAATTAGTAAATTTTCTCTGACTCTCTCCCTCAACCTCAGCTACATCAAATGATTTCCTAATTAGTTTTAACTGAAGACATACAGTACACTGGAATAGTTTTTCATTTTGTACCAGTACAGTTTCTGCAGAAGGGTCATGTGCAATGTGTGATATTTCTTCCTTGTTGGCACATGTCCAGGTTTCGTAGAAGGGTAGTTTGGCAGAAAACAGTCGCTTTCTACCCCACAACCTTAGCTACATCAAGTGATTTCCTAATTTGTTTCAACTAATGACATACTGTACAGTACACTGGAATGTTTTTCGTTTTATTTAAAATTGTTTTTTTTTTCTTGTTTGCATTAGTTCGGTTTCTACGGAAGGGTCCTGTGTAATGTGTGGTAAAATTTGGAACGTTAAAACTTGTGCAACTTTTTTGTTTCACCCTGTAAGATCCCAGGCCCTGGGCGAATAAAAGATATTAAAAAGGTTTAGGAACCAAAAATGGTTAAGGCTTTATGTTTGTATGTTTGTCTCTGTTAGGTCCTTTAGCGCTGTGATTTTGTCAACTGAAAAGAACTTCCCCAAATGGATGTTTATAACATCTATGAGTTTATTCATTAAAATTGATAAGGGCCTTATATTGTTTTGGAGCCTACGGGCGCTGACAGGATTTTGAGGTGCTGAACATGTTTTACTGACTCTCGTCATATAAATATAATATAAAGATAATGGGGTTGGTGTTTCAAATTCTGCTGTTTCTTCTTCCTTGTTGGCACCTGTTCAGGTTTCGTAAAAGGGTTATGTGGGATGTGTGGGATGTTTGGGACGTTAAAAGTTTTGCAACGTTTTGTTTCCCCCCGTGGCATCCCAGCATTGGGGACACACCTCTAGCAGCTTTAGAGATGCCATAAATGCATTATTTTTTCCTTATTAGGAATATTCAGTTCCATCCTTAACCTATACAATGAGTTACAATTTCATTCTTTCACTGACATTGTACAGCAAAAGATACTAAAAAGTTTTTTTTACACAACTGCATTATTATAAGTACTACACAAGCCGAATGTCATGGGGTGAAGTCAGCTGAGGTAAAGTATGTTATAGAGCAGGGATCTTCAACTTCAGTCATAGAGGGCCAGTGTCCACCAAAGTTCGTAATTCACCAACACCTAAACACACACAATGAACCTAGTAAAATTAACATAAGTTGATTCAGAAGTGTTTAAGCAGAAGAATCAGCACCCTGTTTAAGATGCTGGCCCTCCAGGACTGTAGTTGAAAATTCTATTCAATTAAATTTTACTTGTATAGCACTTTTAATAATTGTCATTGCTGTAAAGTAGCTTTACACTATCAAAATAAACCATAGAAGTTTGTATGAAATGTGAATGTGTATGAATCAAAATGTTTAGATTGTCCCTGATGAACAAGCTGAGGGTGATGGTGGCAAGGAAAAATTCCCTGCGATGGCAATAGGAACAAACCTTGAGAGGAACCAGACTCAACAGGGAACCCATCCTCATTTGCGTGATAACAGATAACAGGGATAGATCGGCAGTCATACTGTGTGTTAGGCGGCTGCAAGTTCAATATAACAGTTGATGTCTTTAAGATATTAAAATCCGTTTTATAGAATATCAGATCTAATCAAACAGAAATACAGCACATGGTTTTGCCATTTACTGCTTTTAAAGACAATAGAGACATTAATGATACAGCTGCATGAGGAGACAGGATTAGGTCTTGTTCATCGTACATAAATTGTTGTGATTCTAGAATGAAGTGTCTCTAGTGGAACATATATCACATTGAACCTACAGTTTATCTTAACAATCATTCCTTCATTGCTTTAACTGCAGTAATCAGCAAAAAGTGATTTGAAAGATTGTGAACAAGGAACCATTTGGCGGCATTTGGCCACTGAACAACAGCAAATTGAAACGCTCAAAGTGTGAGCCAAATCAAGACTTTCAGTTTTAATTCAAGGGGTTTGATGAAAGTGTGGCATCAGCCAAAGTGTGAATTACAGCCATTTTCACACACACACACACACATATATATATTTTGGTGGCTCATAAATGGTAGCTTTTTGAAAACTGTAAGTTTTAATCATAATGTGCCCTTCAGAGAGCATGTGTAAAAATAGGTTGGTATTAAGCTTTCTTCCAGTAGTTTGGTATTATCTGTTCAGTTAAAGGTCTCTGTGTGACAGATCTGGTGTAAACTTGAGCATTTTGGCATCTTTTTGCACGCATGTGAATGACTTAATTTCAACTAATATAATATACAGTACATTACATACTCAATAACAATATGCCAAGTAAAAGTATATATATATATATATATATATATATATATATATATATATATATATATGTCCTTGAGGATGTACCACAGTCAAATAATAAAACACAGACAAATAATAAAGTTGTGTGGTTTACTTCCATTCTGGTCTAATATTTTCTAATATTCCATTTTTCTAATATATTCCATCTATTTTCTAATATTCCATATTTTCCACTTCCATTTTGGTCTAATAATTATTCATTTATTCCTCACTTTAAAGAGCAATTTTGACAGCCTACAGTAAAATTTATTGATCTTCACTATAAATGTAGACAGTCGCTGTGAATTGATAGAATTGATACATAGGAGTTTGATCATCCACCTCACTGTAGAGCACCTTTGTAGCATGAAAACTGTGTTTGAACAATAGAATCTTGTGTGCAATAGAAGTGTGTGTGTAAAGCATTTCTCACTAACAAAAGAAAAATGTTTGAAAATTGGGTGTTAAAATGCTTCCTTATATTAGTTATGAGAGTTAGAAGAATATTGTCAAATGCATTTGCAAAACCCATTAAGCACCATGATGAAACTTGCTCTCATGAAGACCATCCCAGGAAATCAAGACCAAAACTCACCTCTGCTGCAGAGTTAAAAACCACCAATTAACATCACCTCAGATTAGAGCCGTTATGAAAGCCTTACAGATAATGAGTAGCAGATACATCTCAAAACTAACTGTTCAAAGGAGATTATTGCATGTTTTGGATGTCTTCAGCATTGTTTGACAATGTAGGAAAAAATTTAAATCAGGAATGACATGGAAATAGAGAGTGATCCCAAACTTTTGAGCGGTAGTATGTATATATGTATATATACTGTGTATATATAAACACTACTTTTTGAGCATGGTGCTATTCATTTAATGTGCTCGTTAATGTATGTAAATTTTTTAATGTGTACATTTTTAATATGAATTAATGGTCTTCTATCTTTATTCACCATATCTGTATTTACAGTTACTCTGGACCATGCTGCTAAGAAACCAAAATACAATTGAACTAAATGGTTTTCCTGTGCTGATTGTATTTTTTAATAATTCTGATATTATTTTGTATATATAATAATGACTAGTAGTTTATTATTATATAAATAATAATAGTTATAAATATAATAATAGTTAAATAATAGTTCATGAGAATCACCAATTTCCTTTCATTGGAACCAAGGAGCCCAAACGTGTTCCAGCAACCCTACTAAACCTACATTTGGAATTAACCCAAATGCAAAATAAAAGAAATGTCGTTTACATGGGGGGAAAAGTGTGTGTGCGTGTGTGTGTTGGTAGTGGTGATGGGGTTTGTTCCATGCAAATTTCATAACATACCTGAGTCAATTTTTTTTTTTCTTTAGGTTATGGGCGTAGCCACGCAGAGAAAGAAGACAGCTGAATGGTAGACCTACTTAATAAAAGAGAGCGAGAAAACTTGCAGAAGTCAGCCGTTAGGTATCAGTTTGCTCAGACAGAACCAAAAATACTATATAAACTGTACAAAAGCCAAAGTGAGGAAGAGGTGGAAACAGGCTAAAGTAAATGACAAGACTTTACTAACAAGACTTGTTAGATAAATATTGATTTAAAACTGTTTTAATATGCTTTGATTTATTATATTTCCTGCTATTGCTCTTCATTCAAATAGGAACTTATTGTAGAATGTCTTTTCATGTTTGCATAATTAATCATTTACAATTAAAATGGGCAGCTAAGAAATTGCAATTTATTAGTAATTTTCATGTGTGTTTCTGTGAATTTTGTGTGCAGATGGAGTACAACGTGACCGTGGATACAGGCAAGTGCCCAGGTACATATAACTATGTGTACATTACGCTGGTTGGGGAGAAAGGAACGAGTGAGAAAACGCTTCTGAAGAAAGGTTACAAGAAAACAGGCCAAGTAAGTGAGAGTGAGAGGACTGATTGTACTTAATAGCAAGGCTACATATAAAAAAAAAAAAAAAGATTTTGTTTTTATTACAATGAAGGATATAACCCAAGCATCTATCAGTGCCGTTTTAGACACTAGTCTCTCGTTAATCAATTTTAAATCGCATTATGAAATTTTCCCTTTTTAATAGGCATTGCTTCTCTTTCATATACACAAATTCAATTTCCCTTTCTTTTTTTTTATCTCACTCCTTGACAGTCTGGTGAATACAAAGTTCAGAGCTTGATTCCTCTGGGTCATGTTTTCCTTGTATGCTTGGAGACAGTGAAATGGAATATTCCTCATTTACGTAATAACTGGTTTTGCAGTTATGTGAAAGTCACACCACCAGGATGGAAAACAACACAAATCTTCCCTTGTTACCACTGGTTTGTGGGAAATGATAAAGTAGAAATCTGTGAGGGCACAGGTCAGTCCAAACAGTTACTCCAGGAAGGAGAGTTTATCTCATCCTAATTCAGTCTGAGAATTCCTGAAGGGTGGATTTTCTCTCTTTTTTCTTTTACAGCTAAAAGGCTGTGTGATAAGATCCTGCCCAAGGAGCGAGATGTCAGAAGGGCACAGCTGGAGGAGAGACAGAAAACTTTTCGGTGTGTATATTCAGCACTAGAAGTCTGATTGAATATTGCATATTTTTACTAATCTTTCTTCTGCATTTACTTTGTTGGAGGAGTTACACACTACAAGTCCATTTTTAACAATAAATTACACTTCACAGCTAGACTAAGTGCTATAGCTTTACCCATGGATGAACATATTAATGAATACTTCTTCTACTTTCTTGTTGATTGGTGGTGGCTGGAATCTAGTAGTTTACATTTCTACAAACTGCAGGTCTCATTCTACCTCATCTATAATCTGTGGCAGATTATACAGTACATCCACATAATGATCATTTGGTAATAAGGTGAAGATATATTATTACAGAATGCTTGTGACAGGCCGGGGACACACACATACCAGCCACAAACACTGGTGGCAGGCCAAACAGATATATTAAATAAACATTTTAAATAATTAATTAAAAAATAAATAAAGTAGTTTAATTGTCTTATTTTAGATGGCATGACTGGGCTCAAGGAATTCCTAAATGCATAGATGCCAAATCAGATGATGAGCTACCCCTGGATGTTCGCTTCGACTGGCAGAAGGAATTCGACTTTGACGCATCACTTACTTTTGTGTGAGCAGCACCTCATTTTTTAAAATAAATTTAATACTGTTTATGAACATAATAAATAAAATCCCACAAATCTCAACACAAAACAAAAGTGTGGTTTGTCATCTTTACATATTATGTTTACTTTATACACTATCAGGGTGGCAGAGTTGTCGCTAAAGAAGATGATCAAGTGTAATAGGTCGTGGGCAGATCTGAAATCTTTGGAGCGCATATTTTCAGCACTGCCTGAGAGTCAAATTGCAGGTATAGTAGCTGTGACTCTCTCTCTCTCTCTCACACACACACACACACACACACACACACACACACACACACACACACACAGAATCTATTGTTGTTCAGTATGGCTTTCATGCCATAAAGCTACATTCATTTTAATTTATATCATAACTAGTAAATGATGACTAACATAAAATATCGAAACATTTATTTAAGACCTTCTGCTTAAACTGTACACAACACACAAAAAGTTTTAAATAATGAATGTGAATGCCTTATTAATGTTATTAGAAATCACTAAGAAAAACTGGCACGAAGACTGGTTTTTCGGACATCAGTTCATGAATGGAGTAAATCCTCGAATGATCCAGAACTGCAGCAAACTGCCTTCCAATTTTGCGGTCCAAGGAGACATGGTGAAGAACTTCCTACCCCCCAAAACCACCCTGGATAAAGAGCTAAAGGTGAGGTTTAGTGTATAATTTCTGTACAGATGCAATACACCCTTCAAAGAAATTCATATTATATTCAGTGACCACATTATCCTGGTGGCCCATAATACCCTGGACACTACATACACACATTCACACCTAGGTGTGTTTAACAATGAGGTGATCTGGACTCATGCATCAATTTTAAAGGCAATGAATTGAAGCAGCAAACACACACTCCTAATCTCTGGGAACCTTAAAACTTTGGAGAGGCAAATTCCTGCAGTGCCACCAGGTAAGGATTGGCCATCAGGAGCCTTGGGAGAAATATAATCAAGATTTTGGTCTGTCCTTTTTTCTCCATTGATGTAAAGTAGCAGGCAAAGATTGAACTTTTGAACAGTGGCCAGATGTAAGAGTGTGAAAAAAAGAAAAGCCTTCCAAGAGTTACTTGATTAATTTTTCGGTGAGCGGCTGAGGATAATCACTAATGTTAACTTTGGCATTAGCTGTGTCAAAGAAATCAGGTTTACCCATGAGGTGGAAAATGGACAATTGAGTGGTTTTACTTAGAGTCATTCTTATGCCAAGGACTGGTGAGGGAATAGCTTTTCTATAGATGGTGCAAATGTTTACAAAACCTACTATAGTTTGTGCATGAGAGGAAGCATAAAACGTCCAATAAAAATTTTATTAATTTTTGACTGCTTTAGCTAATTTCTCAGTGGTGTAGTGGTTAGAACTGTCGCCTTGTACCTCTAGGGTCCGGGTTCGATTCCTGGCAAGGTTCGATTCCCGTCTCTGTGTACATGGAGTTTGCATGTTCTTACCGTGCTTGGTGGGGTTCCTCCGGGTACTCCTGTTTCCTTCAAAAGACCTACAATTTAGGTTAATTGGCATTCCCAAATTGCCCATAGTGTGTGTGTGTCTGTATTTGAGCCCTGCAATGGATTGGCACCCTGTCCAGGGTGAACAGTATCCTGCCTTGTGACCTACTGTAAGTCTCCTGAGATATGCCCTGGATCCAGAGTATAGATGGTGAGGAAGTGGGTGAGTGACTAATTTCTCTGTGAATTTAGAAACAAAAGAAGTTCCATTATCACTATTAATGCCTCAGAACCCTGAGAAAATCAGTCAACTATTATCAGCATGCTGCCCACATTCTTACTGGAAACATGTGGATAAAATTTGTGATGCCTGAGAGGTCAGGTTTACAGTACATAATCCATTTAATGCAGGCATACCAAAGGTGTGTGTATCAGCGACAGGGAGAATAACAGATACAGATAAACATGGCATGAATTAGTGTATCCACCAATTATACATTATTTATTCATGTACTTTTTCACTAAGCATTTTCTAGGTTTATTAAGTCACATCATTTTATTTAAAATGCTTAGAATGGTTAATGGGAGGAACATACTGAAAAAACTACAGCTGTTTTCATATCTTGGAAACACCCCTGTCTACATTCCATTAAGTAAGGATTGACTTTTAGTGCAAACCCCACTGTAATACAACGAGATTAATCAGTCATTAAAATAAGACATAATCCATCTTTGTACCAGTACAACAATATTTGTCTGTCCTGGTATCTTAAAGACTATAAGAATCTTTCTTTTTTTCCACAAAGGCTGGGAATATATACCTTGTGGACTATGCTATACTGGATGGAATCCCTCCGAATGTGATCAAAGGGAATCAGCAGTATATAGCAGCTCCTTTATGTTTACTGTATGAACATCCAGACAACGGCCTCATTCCCATCGCCATACAGGTAATGAATTACCAAGTGTTCGCTATAAGCAACATATATCTAATGAAAAGGTTAATTCTTTTCCCTTTTTTCTTAGCTTGAACAGAAACCTACAAAAGACACACCCATCTTTCTCCCTAACGATCAACCTAATGCTTGGTTATTGGCTAAAATGTGGGTCCGTAATGCCGAATTTCAGATTTTTGAGGTTCTGTCGCACCTGCTGCGAACTCATCTTATAGCAGAGGTGTTCTGTGTGGCCACACTGCGTCAACTCCCTGCAGTCCACCCTATATACAAGGTTAGTTGAGAAGTATGAACTAGCTTACTTTAATGCTAAAATAATCAGGTATAGAAGTAAATTTATATCTCCCTCTCCATCTAAGCTGCTCATTCCTCATATGAAGTACACTCTGGAGATAAACTGCCGTGCACGCACACATCTCATCTCTAATGATGGTATCTTTAAACAGGTATGCTTCAGCTCCAGAAAATATATTGATTGAAGTGACCTAAAAATGTTTGACAATATTTATGCATTTAAATGTATGGTTTTACCTAATATTGAATACATAGTCACAATAATAATAATAAAAATTTACTTAAATCTCAACGTTCACTGTTATGGGCTTTTGTTATATCTTTCTTTTTTTCTTTTCAAAAAGTGCATAGTTCCTGACCTCTCAGACACCATGTAGATCAGTAGAAGATATGTAGGCATGCTTTTCCTGCAGGTGGTGTCTACAGGTGGTGAAGGGCTGCTGATGCTGGTTCAGAAGGAGTATAAGGTCCTGACCTACCGCTCTCTCCAACCAAAGAAGGACTTCGAAGACCGTGGTGTTTTTAAACTCAATAAATACTTCTACAGAGATCACAGCTTGAAGCTTTGGAATGCCATTGAGAAGTAAGAGTCCGGTACCACAATGACGTCCTCTAAAGCTACTATTTTCTGTCATCATTATGGACTGAAATTAAGTTAAACCTTAATCAGTGTTATGTTTGCTTGATTCTGGACACACAGTATTAACAGTTAATCTTTCCTCTTCGCCTACAGTTATGTCTCCAGCATAGTGTCTCTATACTACAGAAGTGACAGTGAAGTGGAGCAGGATTCAGAACTTCAGGCATGGATTAAAGATGTGGTTGAGGAAGGCTTTGCAAATGCTTCTAACTTCGGTTAGTTGCCTAAAAAAAAAAAAAAAAAATACTGGTGTCATGTGGCACAATGATGGTTTAATGGTTATGGATCTGGGCTAAAGCCAGTAAATTGTGAAATTATCAATCTAATTAACAATCTAACATTTCACATATGTGATTACATTAATTCTTACACAGAGTAATTAATATTATTCATATGTGACAGGGCTGCCTAACAAACTACAAAATAAACAGGAACTGATCACACTATTGAGTGTGATCATCTTCACCTGCTCTGCACAACATGCAGCAATCAACAATGGACAGGTAAGAGATTTATGTAACTATTGTATTGGTTTATAAAACCAAAAGTAGCCACCCTAAAGGAAAATTCTAACATTTACTGTAATATGCTATTTATCATTAATACACTCCCTAAAGGTACCATTTCTGAAGTGCCAAATTACTGGTCAGCATCAAGCAAAGAAAACAGATGAGAAAATTTGAAATTGTGACTGAAATAGTGCTGAATCTTTAACCACATGGAAGAAATGTGGTAGAAAAAAACAAACAAACATGAAAGTACATGAATTTAACTGCTCTGAGTCTTTTTGGTCGCTGATAGCATTGGCCTAACCTTGAGCTCATATTGTACAAGAGTGGCTCTGAGAGCATGAGGAAAAATGATCACACATCAGCTCGCCCCCAGAGCACTTGCCATAATCAAAGTTAAATGTTGTCTCAAGACATTTTGCAACTTCCTTTGAATAAATATGTTTGTAGTACTATATTTTTCAGCTTCTGCATTTTCAATACAACTTTACACAGGTTTTACATTGGATGTCCTTCCTGACACAACAATACCATTCTGTCCATGCTTGTGACCGGGTTAAGGTTAAAATACAAAATAGTTAACAAACCAGTGGTTGGGAATCAAACCTGGGTTTCCGCCTGCCAAACGAGAAGCCTACCACTGAACCACCAATGCACGGTTTTTTACAACAATTTTGCAAAGTTACTGCATTCAAACATCAGTGATCTACAGTATTTAGCACTAATTGTAACAAATAATTCACAAAATTATTGTATAATTTCTCAAGACAGTCATGGTGGGAAGCAGTTAAAGTGAAAAATTAAACCAGCATGCAAAATAGCAGAAGTTATCCAGGATTTATGATTTTTTTTAAAAAGCTGTAACCCTCTTTAAATCTTGACCTTGATTTTTTCCTTTTATACTTTAGTTTGACTTTTGTTCGTGGGTATTCAACACACCTTGCACCATGCGCCAGCCTCCACCAAGAGACAAGGACAGTGTCACCATGGAGTTCATCATGAGCACACTTCCAGATATCAGCCAGTCATGTATGGAGATAGCAATCACATACCTTTTAGGAAGATTTTCACCACACACAGTGAGTCACCACTTCCACAAAATACTTAAAGTGCTCTTCTTCCTCTGTTTACACAAGATATGCTTTTTAGTCTCTTTTTACTTTCTTTCTATTTTAACTCCTTTCTGCCCTCTTCTTTATCAACCTTACTCAGATGCCTCTGGGACATTACAAGGAACTGTATTTCACTGAGCCATCAGCCCTAAGGGAGATTGACAAATTCTGTGATGATCTGCAAAATATTGATGTGAAAGCTATGGAACAGATAGAGTATCCCTATCTGTGTCCTAGTCGTATAGAGAACAGCATTGCCATATAGGGAAACATATAATTATTCTGCAGTTTTTGATGACGTACTTCTTAACACAAGGACCACTTTAACAAGATAATACAGTAAAATAAGTTTTAAGAGTAAAGATTTCTTCACCCAGCAGATGGCACAAGATGATCATTGAGCTTATATAGATAAACCTGAATAAAAGACACAAAAAGAAGCCTATTTTAAAGCAGAAAAAAATGTCATATTAAACACAACTTGGGTGCCATAACCATGATGATGTGAGATGTATGTTTCTGTTGAAAACTTGCCAGAAAATGTTAGATGAGTGAAACTTTTTGGCTTTTGTGGGATTTATTTTCTTTTTCCATTAAATATATGATAATAGAGGCATGATTTAATTGTTAAATTCAATCAATGTTTAAGTGATTCTTGTTAGTGTGACGCATAACCTAGGCCACTTTCACTTCAGTTTATTCCTTTAATGATATTAAGTTGTCACCATTCAACCAGATCTGTGGGTTGGTTTTCTGCCTAGGTTCCTGGGGGCAATATTGCAATGAAATACTGTGTTTCATTATGTTCTTTGTTATCCTACTGTTAGCTTATTTTGCAATTAGCGGTTGCTGCCTGTGTGTTTTTAAGAACATGACACATGCCCATGTAGGAGAAACTGCCATTATGTTGACCCCTACAGTTAGGCCTCATGCTTACATTTAACATGACTATTATTTTATGCTTGGTATGCGGATAGAAGAGTAAGACCTGTCCTTATGTAGGATATGTAGAGAAGTAATCCCCGAACTAGTGGTTGTGGGATGTTAGTTCAGAAATAGATAGTTCAGGAGGTTTAAGCTTGCTTTAATGGAGGCCATTAGTGTCATCCAAAATGGGGATTGTGGGATTTATATCTTTTTTTTTTTTTTTTTATTAACTATGTACTGTAATACTTGACACATGATTTAATCATTAATATCAAACCATGTTAGTGTGATTCTTGTAAGTGTATTTTATCCACTTGAATACATGCATAAATGCACATATAGTTGCATTTTGGTCATCCTTGATAAGATTCTCATTTTCTCTTTGTATTCCTGCATGTACACATCAGCACAGAACCTGGTATAGTGCCAGTTATTTCCAACCTATGTTTAGACTTTTGGTTGTCTTCATGCATATAGGCAATAAATCTATTTTGTTTTATCTATTATCTATATATCTGTTACCTCGCCTCCTGATTCTTAAGTCATTGTGCTTCTAATGAAGGATATAAAACCTTGATTCTAATCAGAAATATTTACAAAAGGTGAAATGTTCACTAAATAGTAAAAACCCCTTGTGACTAATAAATAAATATGATGGAGCACTTAAATATCCATGATTACAATAGGTAAAAAATAAAAACATGTGAAATCCAAAATGTGACATGGAAAAGAGAAAGCCCAGGGAATTTAAAACAAATACATCAGTATCAGTGCCATTTCATTATAAGCAGCAAGGCTTGCTTCCAAGACATTCCTTTTATGGTATCTATGAAGGACACATTTATAACTTTTTAACATGTGAATCATCTTAAGTGTCCTGATGGTGCCTCTTTTGAAAGCACACCCAGTATCAGCACTGATGGATATATGGTGAAGAAAATCTCTAGAACTGCCTAAAAGAACCAAGATGGAAGAGTACTGAAACTCAAAACCCTGGCTATGTTGCACACTGACTGTCAGGAACTGGGGTCCGTTCTTCGTACGTCGCTAACTCAGTTAGCTGGATTTGATTGTTGTGGATTTGTACTGATCTTGGATTGTTTCGTTCTTTGATGCGCATCTCGCACTTGCTGTCATAGCAACAGGTCTGTAAGATTAAACCTGCTCATAAGCAGGTTTATTTCATGTAAACAAGATTTAGGCTGCGCTCCTGGCAGGTTATGATTGGTTGAAATGGTGAGGTCACAGCTGATTGGGTAAAGAGCATGACTGACGGGGACTGACTCACGTAACCTACAAAGGAAAACAAACACAAAAGGCTAAGCACACATGATGCTAACCATACTAGAGACTAGAGCCACTTGCGGCCAATCCTACTAGAGGCTAAACCTACTGGAGGCTAACCCTACTAGCGACTACACCTACTAGTGGCTAAGCACTCATGTGGCTAAACATACTAATACAGATAACTACACAAACTAGGAACTACACACGAGGCAAACAAACACTGGAGACACACAGAACAGTACTTGCATAAGACAAGAGACAAGCTAACACAAACAGCTCCATAACACAAAAGCACAATGAACATAAACATAACTAAACTAGAGCCGTTCTTTAAACAGAGGTTACATACATAAACAAAAAGAAACCAAATACAAACTAAAAAGCCATGCCCTCTGGACATACAGTATCTAATGCTCAACCCAATTTCCAGAACAAACAGCTATTTATAACAGATTTAATGAGCTACCTCGGTTCAGGTGAGCTTCCTTATCACCTGACCAAGGTGCCTTCTGGGAAACGGAGTCTACAAACACAAAACTACAAAACTTATCGGTCAAACAGTGCCCTCTAGGGGTGAACCCTTACAGTGACATTCAATTCAATTCAATTCAATTCAATTCAATTTATTGTCATTGTTAAACATAACAAGTATAGATAACAACGAGATATCATTTGGCAACATCTCCCGGCAAGTAATAAAGTGCAACCATAGTGCAGCAAAGTAATAACCATAACGGCTATGTGAGGTAAGATATAAAGGATATATATTATAGAAGGAGAGGGGGGGGGGGTCAAACCCGATCTTATGTGTATGTATGTATTCTGTGTCCTGCATCAATGCAAAGTCCAGTTCACAGTTATTGTAATGATGTGTAATAATATGCAAGTGTGTGCTGCATCAATGCAAAGTCCAGTTCACAGTTATTGTAATGATGTGTAATAAAGAATAAATAAATAAATGGGCGCAAGGTCCGAGAGGGAGGTTTCTAATCATTCAGCAGCCTCACAGCGGTAGGAAAGAGGCTGTGGGACAGTCTGGTGGTTCTGGCCCGTAAGGACCTGTACCTTCTACCTGAGGGTAGTAACTGAAACAGGTGATGTGCAGGGTGATGCTGATCCCGCAGGATGTTGTGCACTCGACGAAGGCAGCGTGTGGTATAGACAGTACTTATCTCCGGAAGACTAGTCCCGATGATTTTCCCTGCTGTCTTCACCACCCGCTGTAGTGCCTGTTGTTCCGCCCTAGTGCAGCTGGAAAACCACACCAAGAGTCCATATGTCAGCACACTCTCTATAGCACAACGATAAAAGTTCACCATAAGCTGCTGAGAAAGATTAGTTCTTCTCAGTTTCCTGAGGTAGAAGAAACGCTGCTGGGCCTTCCCTATGGCAGAGTTGATGTTATTGCCCCATGTTAGGTCCTCATAGTTATGCCAAGAAATTTAAAGCTTGTAACCCTCTCAACCGTCCCATTTCTGATAGTAAGTGATAAGTGGATGGTCTTTGTGCCCTTACGAAAATCCACAATCATTTCCTTGGTTTTCTTGATGTTGAGAGCCAGGTTGTGGGCGTCACACCAAGCTGCCATATGTTCCACCTCCCTTCTGTATGAGGACTCATCGTTGTCAGTGATCAGGCCTAACACCGTGATGTCATCAGCGAATTTAATGATGTAATTAGAAGGAAGGGCGGCACAGCAGTCATGCGTGTATAGTGTATACAGTAACGGGCTAAGTACACATCCCTGGGGGACCCCGGTGTTGATAAGCACTGTGGGTGATGTACTTTTATCCACTCGCACACACTGTAAGCGATTTGTTAAAAAGTCCATAGTCCAGTTACACAATACAGTGCTTAGTCCAAGCTCACAGAGCTTAATTTGGAGCTTATTTGGCAAAATGGTATTAAATGCCGAACTAAAGTCCACAAAGAGAAGTCTGGCATACGTATTTTTGTGTTTCAGATGTTCCAACATGTGATGGAGCACAATAGACACCGCATCCTCTGTGGATCTGTTGGCCCTGTATGCAAACTGGTAATGGTCCAGTGTGGGTGGTATAACATCCTTGATGCGTTTAATCACCAACCTCTCCAAACACTTTGCTGGTATGGGTGTGAGTGCAACTGGACTGTAATCATTTAAACAGGTAATGTTAGGGTTTTTGGGGATGGGAATTATTGTAGTTCTTTTAAAACATGCTGGTACCCATGACGTGGACAGTGACAGATTAAAGATGGTCGTGAAGACCTCCGCCAGTTCAGCTGCACAATACTTGAGCACCCGACCGGGCACTCCATCGGGCCCTGTAGCCTTCCTGGGATTGATGTTATAAAAACACTGTCTTACTTCATGACTGTTCAGGACTGGTGCATCATCACTAGAGGGAGGGCGGGGTAGGGGTGAATCTCCATTGCCTCTGTCAAAGCGGGCATAAAAGTTATTCAACTCCTCCGCTAGGATGTCTCCGCTGTTAAAAGAGAGAGTTGTTGTTCTCTTATAGTCCGTTATCACCCTAATTCCCTCCCATATCTGCCGGGAGTTGGTGGAATTGTGAAAATGAGCCTCAATCCGCTGTTTGTATTGAATTTTGGCTGATTTTATGCCCCTCCTAAGTGCCATCCTGGCAGTACAATACGCTGTCCTGTCACCAGATTTAAACGCTATCTCCCTGGCTTTAATCAGCAGTCGAACCTCATGTGTCATCCAAGGTTTCTTATTGGGGGACACACGCACTTGCTTCCAGAATGTCACATTATCCACACAGTAATTGATGTAGTCTAAGACTGATGAGGTGTATTCATTCAGAGACTCACGTGTAATGGTTCCGTGGTCCTTGAATATGTCCCAGTCTGTGGAGGAGAAGCAGTCCTGAAGCCTAGGGATAGCATCTTCAGGCCATGATCTTACAGTCCTTACACTGAATCCAGCAGTTTTATTCCTTGTGGTATACTTTGGATGTAGCAGAAGTGACAGATGGTCAGACAGGCCAAGATGGGGATAAACCTGTACCTTGTATGCATCTGCTACATTAGTGTATACCTGATCCAATGTTTTATCTCCCCTGGTTGCACATTTCACGCTGCGATGAAATTTGTGAAGGACGCTCTTCAAGTCAGCATGATTGAAATCACCCGCCGCTATAAAGATACTGTCCGGATGTGCAGCCAGGCTGTTGTTTATGACATCATGTAACTGTGCTAGCGCTAGCTTAGCATTAGCGTCAGGTGGTATGTACACAGCACAGATGTAAACAGATGCAAATTCGCGAGGAAGATAAAACGGTCTACATTTTAGCAGCATAAATTCCACGTCCGGACAACAGAGTCTATTCGTTACCATGGTCTGGGTGCACCAGGAGTTGTTAATATAGATGCACAGTCCCCCGCCGGTCTTCTTACCCGAGTCTGCCGTCCTGCCAGCTCGGTGCACGGTGAAGCCGGTCAGCCCAATAGCCGCATCCGGGACGGTGTTATCCAGCCATGTCTCTGTGAAAATCATGCTGCAGCAGTTTGCCAGGAACCTCCGCGTCGTCATCCCCAATCTTATTTCATCCATCTTGTAGTGGATCGACCTGACGTTTGAGAGAAAAATGGATGGAAGCGGCGGTTTGAAGGGGTTAGCCTTTAGCCTAGCCTTCACGCCTGCCCGCTTGCCTCTCTTCCGCCTCCGCTCGCAACGTCTCCTCCTCCGGTTCGCTGCCACCGGAATCCCTGGAGGTGGTCTAGCAATCTCGGGAGGGATGAAAACATCGGGGCCAAGGTGATGTACGGCACCGCTAACGCTGAGGAGTTCATCCCGACTGTACCGAATAGCCTCGATATGGAAACAGTATGCCGAAACACTCAGTAGCACTAACAAAATGAAATAACTATGCCAACAAAGAGAGCACCGGGCTGCTGCGTCTGTGCGCGCCACCGCCATGCTGAATCTATGTTCAGGGTTTTTTGACACCGACACACACACACTCTCTCGCCTTTACACCCCCCTTCCCCGGCTTCACACAGACACACACTCTGCTCTACACAGAAACTCTGCTCTGTCGCGATTCTTTTCAAAGGTAAGGTGCTGGTTCATTTGTTTTGTTTTTTACTTTACAGCAGTGATTCCATTAGTCTGCGCTCATGTGAGTGTCATTAGAGAGATTGTGTGTGTTTGTTGTGAAACTTAAAAAGCGAGGTGGGGGGAGGAGGGAGGAGTTTTACTGTGTAAGACGAGGCGAGGGAAGGGGCTAATTTCACACACAAACACACACACACACACACACACACACATACATACACGGCGCCTGCGTGTATTTAATCCAAGTAAATACAATATGCAGTTTTTAAATGATGATTTCATTTATTAAGGGAAAAAAGCTGCATGGCCTTATGTGAAAAAGTAATTGACCCCTAAAACTAATAATTGAGTTTGCCACTCTTGGAGGCAACACCTGCAATCAGGAAGAAGGAGGGGTGTTGGAACAAAGCAGTGAGATGAAAACACTAAATCTAATTATTTTAGCAAAGTGGCAATATCGAAAAGAAATCATTGTCATCTGTAGTCATTAAGACTTACGGTATGTTTAAGGAAAAGAAAACATTAAGTTCAAGTAACTTAATGCAATGTTCTATAAAAATAAAACAAGTTGATCCATGGTTTAATGTTGGTACTTTGTATGTAAAGTATGTAAACATTGGCAACTGGCTCAGGCAGTTCTGGCGCTTTTAATTTTGTGACTTGCATTTGCATCATTGCTAATTCATCTTGCAGAGTTGTTTACTAAATCTCTCTCTCTCTCCTACTCTATCTCCAAGCTGGATGATGAGGCCATAGCTTCCATATTAGCTGATTTTGTGAACTGTCTCCCAGATGATGAGAACCACAGTGCTTCTCACTCGCATTCTTATAGTAAAACCATGAACAGTAATTCATTCACTGATGTAATGAGCTCTAGACCTTTTCCTCCATGCTTCAGTAATGACATACAGATATAATTAATTTCATTTTGAAACACTTTATCAACTGTATGTATAAAGGAAGTGGTCACAATGCACTACAATAATGAGCCTGGAGGCAGAATGATAATGACATGGATGGGAAAATGCAGAGATGTACCATTTGAATTCTGGGAGTTCTGGAAGATCCTGGGTCCTGCTTCACCATGTCTGTATCTAAATTATTGACTGAAGTCCTGCAGATGGATAAGGACCTCCTTATTGACCATTCATGTAGAAGTCCCACTCTTTGTTGAAGTACTGCTCTGTGCCTGGTCTCGAGCTCCACAACCACATGAGTGTCACTAAGGCTCATGCAGCTTTTAAAGAGGTCAAAAAACTTTTACGAGGCCAGGACAGTATACACGTTTGTATTTTGTATCCTGTTCGATCTCTTCTTATACCCATTTCTGTTTCTTTCTAAAAACCATGTAACCATAGAGGAAGCATCAACCGGATCAATATTTCAATCATTCTTTAGTGCTTAATTGCAACAAAACAGCCCACATCCCCTTTTATCTCAAACCAACTACACTAAAATTTGCAAAAGTTTTGTAAAAAAATTTGTACAAAAGTTTAACATTGCCAACTCACATTGTATCGGTATCTACATGTAGCACTGTGACCACCCCCCCACCCCCCAATTTAACTCCTTCCCCTCTGTTGTGGTTCCAGTATTGGCCTGGGGGAAACTGAGGCCACATCCAAATAATAAAATACAAAATTTAACAAACAGATACAAATTGTATCTGATTACACAAAGTAAACACAAACCACAAAAATTAACTAAATAAACACCAAAGTAACAAATAAACTGTAATCGTGCATCCGTCTACCATCTATTACTTAGGTTTGTGACATTCAGGCATCCATCCAGCCATAATACTCCTGAACAATGCATCATATGTTCAACACTCAACAATACTCCATCAGCATTTGACATGTGGCTGCACTTAAGCAACCCTGAAATCTGCTGGTTCATTACTGCTGTACAAATGGTAAGCTACAGCCTTAAGTCTGCCACGACTTCTATTCATAAACCTGACACTAAAACCAAAAAGGGAGGAAGTGGAAAAACAAATCCCATCACTTCCCTTTTATAACACAGAGGCTAATGGGGTTTGTAAATCCCCACAGCGTATATCATTACAATCTAACGCTGAGGCTGATGGGATTTGTAGTTCTCCAAACCCTTTTCTGTAACTCTGATTCTTTCCCTTTGCCTCCTTCTCCATACCTCTTAGATTCTGTTTATAGATGTAAACCATATGCTAAACAGGTGATTAGTGTTGTATTTAAGTTATTAAACACAAGTATTTCTTACTTTAATTAAAAGTAAAATTTATTCAATTCAATTCAATTTTATTTTATTTGTATAGTGCTTTTAACAATTGACATTGTCGCAAAGCAGCTTTACACAATCAAAAGAATTATTTGAGTTTGTATGAAATGTGAATGTGTATGAATTAAATTGGTCAGATAGTCCCTGATGAGCAAGCAGAGGGTGACAGTGGCAAGAATAACTCCCTGAGATGGCAGTAGGAAGAAACCTTGAGAGGAACCGGACTTAACAGGGAACCCATCCTCATTTGGGTGAAGCAGAAAGCAGGAATTGATCTGCATTCATACTGTGTGTTAGGTTGCAGACAGTTCAATATAACAGTTGATGTTAATTGATGTAAATATGGAGCCCAGATAGGTATTGAAGGCTCAGGTAGAATTGTAGGAAATTCCAGTCCTGAACTATTGAGCGACTGCGGCCAAGTGAAGTCCTCAGAGAAACAGCTGTCAGCATCAGTCGAGGCTAGAACCGTCTTCATGGCAGAGTGAAACCGTCCCCAGACACCACACGCATCCCAAAGAGACCACACGGGCATCCATGCGACGAGATCTCTAACAAGAAGCAGGGCACCAGGACGAGTCAGAAAGGTCAATCAATCAATCAATCAATCAATCAATCAATCAATCAACATTTATTTCTATAGCACTTTACAGCAACCTAAGTTGTACCAAAGTGCTTTACAGTTCTAAAAATGTCAATAAAGTGGCATTAAAAATATAAATAAAAATACAAACAGAATAAAAAAAAATAATTATAAAAAATTAATGAAAAATTTAATCATAGTCATAAAAATTATAATAATAAATAAAATAAATTGATTAAATAATTTTAAAAAATTACATAAAACTATAAAATATTAAAAGCTATTCTAAACAAGTGAGTTTTAAGTTTTGCCTTAAACAGAGGGAGGTCCGTAATGCTACATAACTCAGGTGGAATGGCGTTCCAGGTTTTGGTTAGCAAAACGCAAGACTCTACTTTGTTGATAAAAACTTACTGTGTCACATAGGTAGGAAGGTGCAAGACCATTAATCGCTTTAAAAACTATTTAAAAAACACCAAAAGTTTAAACTGAATCCGGAACTGTGCCGGAAGCCAGTGGAGAGAATACAGGATTGGTGTGATATGATCATATTTACGATTACTGGTCAGCATACGAGCTGCAGCATTCTGTACAAGTTGCAGATGATGTAAACTAGCTTGAGTGACTCCAATATAAAGTGCATTGCAGTAGACTAGCCGCGAACTAATAAAAGTGTGAATGGCTTTCTCCAGGTCACTCCGATTTAAATGTCATAACGACATGTGTGGCTCAACAGAGATACAGGGACAGAGAAAGAAAGAGAAGAGGAGAGGTGAGAGCAGAAGAGGAGAGATAACAGTTAGGTATGGTCACAGTCACATAATATATAAGGTAAATGTATATTTAGTGTAGAGTGCAAGCAGGGACTCTGGCAGGACTAACTATGACAGCATAACTAAATAGGAGAGCCAGAATGAAACACAAACATGAGGGCTCCCTGAGATGTAAAGCAACTAATCACCTTTCCGTCAACAAACCTGAGTGATCAATGAGAGTGGGGAGGACAGCATCTAAACATACCAGTTCACCAGAATACTCTATGTCCATGAGTCCCCCAGATCTGCTCCTTTACCTAAGGCAAATCTATTTACAAAATGCTTGTCTAAATAAATAGGTTTTTAGCTTAGACTTAAACACTGAGACTGTGTCTGAGTCCCGAATCAACTATTTGGAAGGCTGTTCTATAACTTTGGGGCTTTGTAAGAAAAAGCTCTGCCCCATGCTGTAGTTTTCATAATACTCAGTACTGGCAAGCATCCTTCTTACATCCTATGATCGAAGTAGGCGTTGCACAAGCAGTTCACTCAGATACTGCGGCGCGAGACCATTTAATGCTTTATATGTCAAAAGTAGTATTTTAAAATCAATGTGAAATTTCACAGGGAGCCAATGAAGTCTACATATGATAGGGGTGATGTGCTCATATTTTCTGGTTCTAGTGAGGACTCTAGCTGCATCCGGAACCAACTGAAGCTTATTTATGCACCTAGTTGAACAACCAGACAGTAAGGCGTTACAATAGTCCAACCTAGAGGTGATAAAAGCATGAACTAATTTTTCTGCATCGTTTATTGACAAAATATTCCTTATCTTGGCAATATTTCTGAGATGAAAGAAGGCTATCCTGGTGATATTATCTACATGAGCTTCAAATGAAAGACTAGAATCTATAATCACACCGAGGTCCTTTACTGTTGCACTAGACAGAACAGAAAGGCAATCTAAAGTCTTACTTCTAGCAACATGCGGTCCTATGATTAGAACTTCTGTCTTATCAGGATTAAGCAGAAGGAAGTTCATTAACATCCAGTCTCTTATATCCTTTACACATTGCCTCACTAAAGAAAATTTACTTTACTTTAAAGTAAATTGGAAAATGATGTGCGAGAACAAAGTTAATTTAAACTCTGGCAAACGATAATTTACTCATTATCAGTTTGCCTTAAACACACAGTAGTTCAATTTAAAATTGTCAACCGGCTTTAATGGTCTAAGGTAAAACTACACTGAAAAAAAGTCCTAATTTTACAGAAAATAACTTTAAAATTTTATAGTACTTTTTTTTTTAAACTACATACAAATCTCTGTAGAATTACAGACATTATTTGTAAATTATTAAGTCGACTGTTTTTTAAGGATTATTTCAATACTGAAAAATAAAATAAAATTCACATTTTTTAACAGTAAAAATACCATTTATTTTTACTGTATTTTTTCTGTTTTTGTAAATTACGTACAACTTTATGTAAAATTACAATAATACATTGTAATTAAATATGAAACTCATTAGATAAAGGTTATTGTCCATACCAAAAATGTTATGTTTTTCTCTGTAATTTTGAGGTAAATCATATAAATTTTATAATACTTCGACATTCAAGTTTTAGAGGCAAATTTGCAAGCTTAAGAGACAATGAGGGTAAGAGATGTTTTATTGTCATTTTAATTCTTATTGTTGTTGTTGTAAACAAAGGTCTTTTATTACTCATTTATCAATACTGCCATGTTATTAACCACTCACTAACAGCTGCTTTTACTCTCCAAAATGTAAACTTCCACAAACATTGTTTTTGTACTCATTCCATTCAGTAAATTAATGTCAATACTTATATAAGACTGTATATGAATGTATATTCATGTACATATTCTCACATATATAATACAATATATACATTGAAACATCTTGTTCTAAGATCAATATGTTGAAAACGTCTCTGTATACAGTATGTTGCTCCCTGATATTTACATTAACATTTTCAGCTCTGATTACTGCCAGTGATAATGAAACTTGCTTACATTTTTAGATCAATCATTTACCATGGGAGAAGAGGCATCCTGTAGAGAGACAAGTCCATCACTAGTAAATATGGAGTGCAATATAAGACTACTTTGAATCTTTTCATGGTGATCAACCTTGTTCAACCTTGGATAATTTTTTTTACTGTGTAGAGATCCTTTCTGTATTGTCTCACTTATAACTTTTAAAAGCCTGTCAGTGCTGAAAATAATATATAATGATATGGACTGATTACGATTATGTTCTCTCATATAAAAAAAGGGGGCCTCAGTTGAAAAGTTCTAGTTTCCCTTTAACATATCTATTATTAAATATGATTTCAAGTATTTTGTTAATCTGTTTCTCAGGGAACAGAAAAAAAAAAACGTTTTCTTTTGAATCTAAGATCCTAATGTGTTCTTTTCTTCTCTCTTCCAATCCACCCTAATGCACCAAGGATCCAGTTGTTTACTGCCTGTTTGGAAGAAGATCTTGCTTGAATACACTGGACTGACCATTTTCTATTTTGGTATGTTTTAGACTTGACTTGCTTGCACTAACGCATTAGGGTTCTGAACTAAAAGGTGACGTTATTTGTACACATACATTTTGTAAGAACTATAGAGTAAAAAAGGGACCACATTGTACTTTATTTGTAATAAATTTTCCAATCCAACTTGAATTGGAACATTGGGAATCTTGTTTGAAATTGTTCATTTCTTCATAGGTTTTTAGTCAAGGATATTTCACAGCAATGTTAATGTTTGTGAGAGAGAATGTTCCACTGTTATGGCACAATAGTCTAAATATTTCATTTTGTTTTTCCTTTTAGGATTTTAGTGTAATGCTATAAAACATTTTTTATTGTATTTCGCATCATGTTTGTACTATACTGTGTCACAGTTCTACAGGCTATTTTACAAATATTATAATCTTGAGTTTGTGTTAAAACCTCATAGGAATTTATGAAAAATTTGTGAAATAACAAGGTTTTTGTGTTATTGCTTTATTGGAAGGTGTTTGATCTTCAATTTAGGAAAAATCTGTAAAATAACAGTGTTTCTCTGCTAATTGTCTAAGGATTTTGCTTTATTGAAAGTATTCGATTGTAATAATTTTGGAAAAAACTGTAAAATAAAAACATTTTGTTGCAACACAGCGAGTGCTGTTTTAATTAAGGTGTTAAAATGTATAAATTTGGGAAAAATCTGTAGAATAATGGTGTTTCACTGCTAAACCTATAGTGCTGTTACTTTATTGAAGGTCTTCAATCGTATAAATTTAGCAAAAATCTGTAAAATAAAGTTTTTTTCTGCTAAACTTCTAGTGCTGTTGCTTTAATGAAGATGTTTAATCGTATAAATCTGAGAAAAATCTGTAAAGTAACAGTTTTTATCCGCTAAACTTATAGTGCTCTTGCTTTATTGAAGGTCCTTGATCGTATAAATTTAGGAAAAATCTGTAAAATAAAGTTTTTTCTCTGTCAAAGATTAAATAACAATTATTGTAAGCTTAATGTTTTTGCACATAATATGAACTAGAGTGTTTTACCTTAATTTTACGGTTTTTGTTTAGCAGCCATTGCTGCCAGTCATTTGACCGTTTTTTTTTTTAAAGATTTTTTTTTTTTACAGTGTACGTAAGATCAGAGAGGCCTTTCACCCCACATTAATTTAAGCCTTAATTTGTCACATATACATTACTGCACAGTGAAATTCTTTCTTCGAATATCCCAGCATAACTGAGGTCAGAGTGCAGAGTCAGCCATGATACAGTGTCCCTGGAGAATATAGGGTTAAGGGCCTTGCTCAAGGTCCCAACAATGGCAACTCTGGTGGAGCTGAGACTCGAACCGCCAACCATACAATCAGTAACTCAGTGTCTTAGACCGCTGAGGTACCACTGCCCACATGTGATCAGCTATGCCACTGCATATGTTCTGGACATTCCCAAAGTTATATAATTTTTGGAGTTTTATTTTTGATACCTTGTCAAGATATGCCAAATACCATTAGAGCCATCCCCATTCATTACACTTTTTGGTTTTGCCTCCAGTGGAGCTCACCTGAATGACTCCCAAGCCAATATGATAGCCTTTAAAAAGCTAGGATTAAAAAGCCCTTAACTGCAGTCTCTGGGATAAAAACTGCTGTGAAGCACTTTTTGTAAAGTACAATGCAGTATAATGCAGTTATGATTCTGTAACTTTGTAATTATTGAACAGTTCATTGCTAAAATATCCATTTATATCAAGGTAATTAACTGCAGTAACTGCAGTTTCCTTCACTGAAGTCCTGCAGTCCTGTACTATAGTAACTGTAACTAGGTTATTCTATTATTATTATTATTATTATTATTATTATTATTATTTACTGTTATTGTAATATTATGGTATGGTAGACTATTATTATTGTTTGTTCCTGACAAATACCATTACCCTCATATTATGTTGAAAAAAAAAATCACATTGGTTATGTTGTGGGTTATTTTGACCCGCACTGTGTAAATCCACTCAGAACTGTCAAAAAACTGGGTTTAAAACAACAGGAACTTTATTTTCTATTAGATAAACTTTTTAAAAACTGACATACAACACAATATGAAATTCCAGAAAAATTTTTGTAACAACTATTTTGTTTAGTTTTAGATTTTCAGTGTTCAGTGTCCACATGATGGACATAATGTAACTGTGTGCTTTCTGCAAATGTAATTCTTGCATGTCACACAAGATGTGCTTATTTTACTGTCCTTTCCGGAGGGACAGACTTGGCATCTCTTCCGTTTCTGTACACCTGTATCCACTGGATCCATTGCAGATTGTATGGATGGCACAAACTTGACTTTTTCAATTACAGCTGCTGGTGATCGAGCTGGCCTGGACTTTGTGCAGATTGTCAACTCCTCCTTTGGTCAAGTTGTAGTCCAAGATCATTTGTGGCTTCTTGTCTTCCCTTGTGGTCAGAGATGCATCTGTGTGCATTGTGCTCATGACAAGAACATTCTTGTTTTTCTTTGGGCAGTATGAAACATCTGTTGCTTTCTCTGAGAAAACAAATATTGAGAAATGCAGAGATCTTCCCTGCATCTTCAGAATTTCACTGGGAAGTTCTGGCTTATTTCTTCTTATTGTTCCCAACATAGTCAGCTTTCTCTTCTGAAGTTTATTTGCAAGGCGGTAGGATGTAAAGAAGTTGTCACAAGTGATGTTGTGACCTTGCAGCACTTCACTCATCTCCAGCACCACACGGATCCCCTGATTCTTCTCAAATGCTCCTCCAGGTAGCTTTCCAGTGTATACTTGCATATTCCATGCATAGCTAGATTTTGCATCACAAGCTGCCCATATTTTGATGCCATACTTGGACGGCTTGCTGGGCATATACTGCCGGACAGCGGCCCCTGAATAGAACAAGGCGTTCATCTACAGTAACATGGAGGCCAGGGTTGTACATCAAAGAAAGAATTTCAATCCATTTATTCCATACAACCCTGATTGCAGCCAGTTTGTCTCTTTCACGCCAACCAGCTCTGGTGTCACGGTTGTCAAATCGGATCACGCGAGAGATCATGTGAAACATTTCCAGAGACACTGTGGCACGAAAGATTGGCCTTCCATTCTCTTCATTCCACAGACTTGCAGTTGCTTCTCCCTTTGATCTGTTTTCTCCAGCTAACACCTGAATTCCAAAATAAGCATGCAAGTCAGTCTGATCCAGTGGCTTCCATTTTTCTTGAAATACTGTTACGTGAGCTGTGCGTGGGTTGAAGGAAAGGCATAGTGGCAGAGGTGAATGGTGCTTGAAAGTCTTTTAATGGAAACACAAAACAGGGAAACGATGGGAACAGAACATGAACTTAAACAGGAACTACACATAGACTAGGAGATACACAGGCTAGGAGATACACAGAACTAGGAGATACACAGGCTAGGAGTTACAATCTAAGCTAGGAGATAAACAGAACTAGGAGATTCAATGAAACATAAACAATAAACCACTTAACTTAACACAGCAAACCAAAATGAACAGATGCAAGACAGGGATTAACTCAACTCAGGAACCTTTATAATGCAACTAATGAGCAACTTCGGTTCAGGTTAGTGCTCACATCACCTGACCGAGATGCATTCTGGGAAATGAAGTTCGAAATAACAGAAAACTACAAATGAAAACAAAAGGAGTCTCCGGGCGCTTTGGCGCCCTCTAGGGGTATTCCCTGACAAATACACGCCTCCCCTCCAAGTTACTCATGTCAAATATAATCCTCTCTATTGGTGGGGATATGAAGAGCTGAAACGCGGATTGAATATCATCAACTCATGTGACAAAAAAATCTTGTAGGACCTGGAGTCATTTTGATGACATTGGAAGATGACAGTCTGCCTCGGCTTAGGTGTGGTGATGTTGACCATTTTATATTACCATCTTTAGATGTCCATGTCCCCTGTGTGGATAATGATTGCTGCAGTCCTTGGTTTTCATCTGATGTAGAGACGGCAACAGACTCCTCTGAATCCTCCTCATCGTAGGAAAATTGGCAGTCAGGATCATCAATAACATTGTCCTCGGGCTCTGAACAATACTCCGTCTTCTTCTTCATCACTATCCCAGTTAAAAATCTCTGATAAAACCTCTTCAGCTGTAAACCTTCTGGAGCTCATTTTTGGTGTGCTTCTCAAAGAGATGACATGAGAACAGTGACAAGGACAAACGCAAGAAAGCTTGTCCTGTACACACACCTGGGTCTGTGGGTCTGAATGTTTATTCAGAGGCTATTCAAAACAAAGTACATCAGAGAGAATGGTTATTTTGGATCTGACTAGCTTTTTACCCACATCAAAGTGTCCGGGTCAAAATGACCCGCAACATCATCTTTGTATACAAACTCTGCACAGACATTCCAGGACACATCAGAGTGTCTATATTTTGCAATCCATTTCATGACCCCAGATGAGGAAAAGTCACAAAATTTCATGAAGATAAAAGAAGGATAAACAGTACAACATAAAAATAATGGGTGAAATTGACCCTTAACATAATATGAAGGATAAACATCCTGTGCTAAGTATGCATAGCATGCTGATTAATTAGTACAGTTTACTGGGATGAAACATATCAAGTCAGGAGACTTGAACTGTAGGTCATATACAGACATGTGTGATAACATTATAATTACTGACCATCACAATATGTGAATAGATATCATGTTTATGGTTTGGTTCAACAGATATAGGACACTACTAAATGTCTAATTTCATTAAAAAGATGTGATGCGTGGCTCAATTGTAGTTTGCACTTAAATATTCTTAAATATATTGAGAAGATAAACTGAGAAGTGCTTAAATATGCAGAACTGTACAATTTTTCTTCTCCAACCAATAAGACTGTAAGATCACATCTAATCCTCAGCAAGAGTTTTAATTATGGAGCACGATACAGTCGCATAGCCTAAGCATGCGCAGTATGGTTCTCGTGCACTTAGAGTTACGCATTCTAACAGAATGGTAGCTCTGTCACATCATTCAGGTAAGTGGTGAGTGGGAACTTAAGTAACTTTCATTATTTTAAAGAAAAAAAAATTACATATTTCTATCTAACTAATTATTGTGTCATATCGCTATGCTGTTATTTTATGCTGATAAAATTATTAGACTGTAAACGTCCTGTGTTTGTTTCTGTAGTCAACTGTCAGCCCTAGACGAGAGAGAAGATCGAGAGGAGGGCTGTGTTCCTCTCCAGAGTTCCTCTTATTACCTCAGAGCAGACTCTGGGAAAGGGGGGAAGGGAGAAGGCCAAGAGGTCAACACTAGATCATCTTCAAGCGACTTTGCAAATTCCACAACCTTCTCTAGATGTTGCTTCTTGGTGGTGTTGGCTTCCCCTTTTGTTTAGAGTGATGGAGTTTCTTTGGGTGCAGTTTGATCTTACCATGTACCAGTGAGTGATCAGTGTCTCAGGTGCACTATGAGAAGCACTGGAGGTGGAGGGTCAGCAAGAGTTTCGTTATCTTGTCACCTAGTTTAAACATCTTCAAAAAGTTCTTCCTGACTGGAAATCCTGCTCCATGCTCTCTGCAATCCTCAGCACACTTTCCTGCCAGAAGAATGTGTAGTCTTAATGGTCCTGAGTCAGCTAAAAGTGGCTATGTCTACCTGCGGTCTCAGTAACTCATTGTTGATTAACGCTGTCTTTCTTACGTCACTCTTTTTGTTGTTTATCCTTACTGTTTTCTTGGCTGGTGCAGATCTTGCGATCTGCTTGTCGGTGGTACCTAATTCCCATGCACCCAATGAGGAAGGCAGACTGTGGCGGGACAGCACATTACTAGCTGGGGACTGCTCACCTTAGGTGAGTGGTATCTGTCTAATGAGCCCTGAAGATCTTTACCCACCACTGGAAGCAATACCTGCCATCACACTCTACGCCAATCAAGCAATGTGGCTTATAACTGGTAGATTGCTGCTTCCTGTGTTGTTTCGACGTTGTGAAGCAAAGCTGGAGTGGCCTCTCAAGGGCATAAGCCAAGGCAAGGTAATATGGAGGACCAACTTTTGCCAAAGTAGCAGGACCGCCCCCCTTTCCATAATGCTGATGGTCCAAAGCAAATGCAGGGCCAATACTGTTTGGGACCACCGCCATCACGGGAGTTGCAAGCAACCACAAACTGCCTCCAGTCCTCCAACTCCAAGGATTACTCCTGAAGCTATTTCCATAGAAGTATGTTGCCGCAAAGCAGCAGGGCTTTAAACACAGAGAAGGTTACTAGTAGAAGCTATAACCTGACCTAACATACAGTATGGCATAAAAAATGGTGGCCATTTCGTGTGTGAAAAGAATTCCTCATGCTCCCAGAACCTTTATTTCACAATTTAAATCCTCGAATATGCACTTGGAATCAGAGTACAATGGCTTGTACAATGGGTACTATGCATGATGGGTACATTTCTTCATGCACTTCTAGGCCCAGTAATCTCATTGACAAGTTCCTTATTGACTTACTTTCACTATTACACATCTTTTATTTTTACTGTCAATATTTTTTCTATGCAACTTCACCAAGCATTTAAGTGATCTTCTAAAAATGTTTCTTCTGCTTAAGAGTTCAACACTATCCTTCCAGGTTTTAATAATGCATTTCATGCTTCTCAATTCTAGTAATTCCAAATGATGAGAAGAGCATGTTGATTCACATCTTAGAGTATCCCATTTCACAAAATATATACAGCAAATTACTCTTTTTTAGGAGATTTCTAAAATATATATATATAA
>QNUK01001472.1:35000-52959 GCA_013621035.1 Clarias magur | reverse complement strand
CTGTGTGCCTTTAATTTCTGTGCCACAAGGGTGGTTCCTAGCAAAGTTTGCAACAGCAATAAGCGATAAGCTGAGCTGGGAAGTTCCAGGAATTCAAACACATCCTGAACACACACACACACACACACACACACACACGCACGCACGCAAGCACGCACGCACGTACGCACACATATACTACAATCTATACATACACATACACACATCCTACACATTTACCAAACACACACACACTAGATAGCCACATCCTACACACTTACATCTTAGACTTACACATACTACACATACACACAACCATTACACATGCTTTCTAGACACATATAAACACATACGCTCAATACAAACACACTCACATCCCAATTACACATAGCACACAGACAACACACATAATAAATAAATACAGACAAACACACATCTCACACACATCCTACAACCAAGGTGCGACCACAGTTGTTTGGTCCCGCTCATCGCTGCTCGTTATTATATTGCTTTTTTGTCTTTCCGCTGTTCCCTTTCAGGGGTCGCCACAGCAAATCATCCACCTCCATCCACCATCCACCATCCACCCTATCCTTTGTATCCTCTTCTCTCACGCCAACTACCTTTATGTCTTTTCTAACTACATCCATAAATCTCCTCTTTGGTCTTATAGACCTCCTGCTTGGCAGTTCCAACCTCAGCATCCCTCTACCGATATATTCACAATCTCTCCCCTGAACATGTCCAAAACACCTCAGTCTGGCCTCTCCAAAACATCTAAGGTGTGTTGGCACTCTGATGACCTTATTCTTAATCCTATCCATCCTTGTCATGCCCAAAGAGAACCTCAACATCTTCATCTCCACTACCTCCAGCTCTGCGTCCTGTCTTTTCTTCAGTGCCACTGTCTCTAAGCCATAGAGCATGGCTGTTCTCAACACTGTCTTGTACACCTTTCCTTTCATTCTCGCTGAGCTAGTCTTTTATCACTCAGCACACCTGACACTTTTCTCTACCTGTTCCTTCATTCCTCCGTTTTCCAGAACATACCTCAACCTCTCCAAATTTTCCTCCACCTGTTCCCTGCTCTTGCTTACAAAGCACAATGTCATGTGCAAACATCATAGTCCATGGAGACTCCTGTCTAACCTCATCTGTCATCATGTCCATCACATGTCCTTGATCACTCCACCTTGAACTCTTCTGTCACACCTACAGCACATCTCAACACTGTCTTACAGCTCTCATACATGTCCTGCACCACTCTAACATACTTTTCCGCCACTCCAGACTTTCTCATACAACACCACAGAACCTCTCTCGGCACCCTGTCGTATGCTTTCTCTAAATCCACAAAGATACAAGGGAACTCTATATTCCCTTGTCAGTACTTCTCCATCAGCATCCTCAAAGCAAATAGTGCATCTGTTGTACACTTTCTAGGTATGAAACCATATTGCTGTTCACAAATGCTCACCTCTGCCCTTAACCTAGCTTCCACTACTCTTTCTAAAAAGGTTCATTGTAAGGCTCATCAGCTTTATGCCTCTGTAATTGCCACAGCTCTGCACATCTCCTTTGTTCTTAAAAATTGGAACCAATACACTTCTTCTCCATTCCTCTGAAATCCTCTCACTCTCCATGATCTTGTTAAACAAACATGTTAGAAACTCTACTGCGACCTCTCCTAAGCACTTCCATACCTCCACAGGTATGTCATCAGGACCAACAGCCTTTCCACTCTTCATCCTCTGTAATGCCCTCCTCACCTCACTCTTACTAATATTTGCTACTTCCTGCCACTCACCTCTTCTACTCTTTGTTCTCTTTCATTTTCCTCATTCATCAACTCTTTAAAGTATTCCTTCCATCTTCCCATCACGCTCCTGGCATCTGTCAGTACTTTTCCATCGTTATCTTTAATCACTCTAACATGCTGCACATCCTTCCCATCTCTATCTCTCTGATTCACCAACCTGTACAGATCCATGGGAAAACAAATTGAACCTGATCCTAAGCTTCTAGCCTTGCTACCTTTCCACCTTGTCTCCTGGACACACAGTATGTCCACCTTCCATCTCTGCATCATGTCAACCAACTCTCTTGCCTTCCCTGTCATAGCCCCAACATTCAAATTCCCCACTAACACTCCTAAACTCATGCCTCCTCTCCTTTGTCGACCAACCATAGCCTAATTTCCACCAGGAGCCTGTAGGTGATATTGATGGTGATAGACCCGCCAGAGTGCTGCACAGAACTGGCATGAGCAAGCTCGAGGAGGTGTTTATCTTCATTAACTGGGGAGTGACCGGCGTTACGCAACCGAAATTGCCCAATGGCCCGACGTACTGATGTACATTCTTGACATCAACCTTTAGCAGCAGGTTCTTGGGAACTTCTAGACCCACTGTGAGGTACTGGGTCTTGGGGGCTTGCTCTGGGAACGTGGGTAGATGGTAGGCCAAACTGGCTGCAAATTGATCACGTAATCCTAGGTTCTTTGTGGGAGGAAGAGTGCAATTTCTGTCCCTACCTCTTTGAGAATACCTCCTATAAGTCCAGCTGTTTGTGAGACACTGGTGAAGGGGGGTGTTGGTGGATGAGATTGCTCAGACCCTATGATTCTATCTTCTTGACAAAGATGGCACGAGTAAACCACCCATTTCCACAAACGTACCGTGGCGTACTATGGAACGCTCACCACCTAGCATATCATACAGCAATTTGGCCTCCTCTGAACACACCAGACAAAAATTTCTCCAAACTCACACACGACACAAACATCTTACAAAACAACAACAACACATACACTGCACAAACACACACACATACACTGCACAGACATTAACTCCACAAATTACACTGTAATTACCTAAAGACACTCACAAACTTGACATACATATCCTAAACACACCCCACACTCACCCACACAGACACACACTTCACACACAGATGACATAGACACGACACACACAAACATACATACACATACAGTACTACACAAACTACATATACTACACACACACATATACTCACACACATGTGCACACACACTATAAACAAACACTGACACACACAAACTACTCATCCTATACATACCGTACACATCCTACACACACACGCATCAATGCCTAGTACACATCCTATACACACCCTATTTCTCCTGCACAAATGAAGACCGAGCCCAAGCATCTGCGCCATTGCAGTCGTCACCATGCAATCACTAGCAATGACACATAGAAAGAGATGTCCAACCCCGACGATGACTTAAACTTAAGTCCTATTTAGTGACATCATTGTCCAGTGGGTTTTAGGGGTCTCAACATGCTCAAAAGTCACTCAGGTTGTGCGGTGCATCTGGGTGCCTATGACCAACACTTTTATTTCTGGGCCCTCTCATCATTGCTTTCAAATATATTTCTTCTTTTTATTTTTTTAAAAGGCTGCAGGGCCAACTCCTAGGTTTTCATCTTCTGACAGAACTTCTTCTTGGACTTCCAGACTGGCGTATGGTATGCGCCAGGCTGAGACCCACGAGTGTTCAATGTACCCACCAGAGGGCTGCACAGTACTGGCTTGAGCAAGCTTGAGGTAGGGTTCATCTTCATCGACCAGAGAATGACCGGTGGATAGCAACCAAAATGAATGCTAGTTGTATCTTATATGGCCCGATGTACTTCTTGGCATACACCTTCAGCAGGAAGTTCTTTGGGGAACTTTCAGACCCATTGTCCTGGGTGAGTCTCCGGGCCTAAGGGCTCTTGCTCTGAGAAGATGGGTAGACGGTGGCCAAATTGGGGCCTACAGGGAGCAGCTTGATCATCCTAGGTTCTTTGTGGGGCTGACAGTGGACGTTTTGGCCCTACCTCCTTGAGAATACCTGAGAACTAGTCTCTCCTGTTGTGGGTGGTTCAGATAGCTCTATGTGACTCTAGTATGCTCTAGATAGCTCTAGTATGACCCTAACTGCTTGACAAAGTGTCATGAGTAAACCATTAATTTCAAGAAACATACTGCGACGTACTATGGAATGCTCACCATTCTGCATTCACACTCATCATACTGCCCTTCAGCCTTGTCTGCATGATTTTCATTGCTGGGGGATTTTCATTCTTTGTGGCTCTTCGCAACAGTCGCAGCAAACAGCAGCGATAAGCTGAGTTGGCCAGATTTGGAGTTCCAGGAATTTTCCTACTGCATGGTAAATCTGTGACACCTATCATGTCTGCCTAGATGTGAAATGCCTAGTTACAGGTTTATGTTCTTGATCAACTGACCAGTGTTTACAGTTTGATGATTCTGGGAACCTGGTTCTGAAGCAGGTGAAAACCTGGCCAATAGAAACCTGCACTGTTGTTTTGAGAATACTTTTAGGAAGGCTGCAACTTACAGCAACTTGACTGACTTGGAGGAGTACACATCAGCAACCAGTTACTTCAACCAGCGCACCGATGGTGTTGCTGTCTCCAAGAACATCATCTCACGAACAACCAGAAACTTTACTGGATTTACTGTGGAGGTGTGTGCACTTGTGAAGACCCGAGACTTCACCATCAGAATAGCAAGGGCCAACCTTTCCCGGGCCATAGAGACGAAGCGCACACATGCCCAGAGAATGCTCATCCAGTCATGTGGCAGGGCATACAAGCCATCACCACCAAAAAGACATCACCAAAGGAAACTCACCATCACTCGCCTGTGACAGTGACGGCTCCATTCAATTCCTCAAATTGCAGAGGCTAACAGTCTGATGAAGGCACAACAACTTGTTTCTGAACCTTGCTAAAATGACATGGACATGACTGTTGACTTCTGGAGGACACAGAGCGGCAACCGATGAACATCAGCTGCTCCTGTGTGGAGATCGTCAACAGCACCAAATTCCTGGTTGGCCATCTGGAGGAGAACCTCACTTGGTCCCTCAACACGACAGCTCCTTGCACACGATAGCATCCAAAACATCTTCTCTTCCTGAGATGGCTGAGGATGGCTCAGCTTCCACTACCGATCCTTACCACTTTCTATAAAGGGACTATCGAGAGAATCCCGAACAGCTGCATCATAGTCTGGTGTTCCTCTCGGACCGCAAGACCTTACAGCAGATAGTGAGAACAGCAGAAAAGTTTTGTTACTCTTGTTTGCACATTTGCACGAGCACTTTATGTTGTCTCTTTTTTTTCTATAGAACTTAGTTTTCTGTTAACTTTAAAATGTCAATCTGTCTTGTCACAGCTAGGCAGCTAATTAGGTTGCTTAGTTAGCTAGTTAGTTTTTGCTCATTCATGATGTTAATTTATGTTGTATGTAGGACCTTGCTCCTAGAGGAACGTTGTTTCATGTCACTGTGTACTAAACTGTATATGGTTGAAATGAAAATAAAAGCCTACTTGAATTTGGCTCAGTTAGCCTAGGTTTTGAACACATTAAGTGAACAACAAGCTAAAGCCCCATGTTTTGTGTTCACCCGCATGTAAAAACCTACACCTAGACATTGTGGCACGCCCATTCCTGGGATGCTGGGATCCAGTCAGCTATGTCTCTCCGCTACAGAAACATTACCTCACACCGTGTCATTTCTAGGCTGACCCGCCATA
Organism: Clarias magur; assembly: GCA_013621035.1. NCBI lineage: Eukaryota > Metazoa > Chordata > Actinopteri > Siluriformes > Clariidae > Clarias > Clarias magur. The sequence goes on along the minus strand of QNUK01001472.1, from coordinate 47,386 downwards.
AGAAGTACTCAGGCCTCCGACCTGCATTGGGGGAAGTGTACGTCGATACACCACCATTTCCCCATGTATTTGCTGCCTCTCTTCTGTCCCTCCTCATCGCTTACTGAATGTATCCACATTATTTTATTCTATAAACTATAAACAAAAAGCTGTTTCTGTATTTATGTTTTTTTTATTTTCTTATTTCATATTTAGTTTCTTATTCATACTCTATTAATTTATTAGTATAGTCATATTCTTTGTTTGAATACTCTCTTTTTTATGCCTGGGTCATGCACGGTTGTCAAAGCATTTCTCTGAATATCATTTTGTGAATGATTGTGTATTTGACAAATAAAATTGGACATTAAATTGAAACCAAATTCACATTTATTAAACATGATCTATTAATTTAGCAACTTCGTCATTCATTTTAACATTGCTTCCTTTTTAACTGTATGTAAAATACATAGGGGTGTGAATCAGTTTTCATATAAAGTGAAAATCAGATTTGTGATATTAAAAAAGTGAAAGAAATAATTTCCAAAACATTCATGAATTCTGGCACACATGTCAAATAACAACTTTTTATTCTTCGTTATTCTTCGTCACGTTTGAGTATGAAACCTGAAAAAAATCTTGTTTCGCATGTTTTACATGAGCATGCATTAGTTGAGAGAGACAAGCGCTTTCCTGACAGCGCTACATGGGCAAACGCTTTATCTCAACATGAGAAGCATAAATGTGAAAAGAATCATTTTCAAAAAAGATCATTTCCAACACTTTTATGGCAAACATTTCGAATAACATTTTTTTGTTATTCGTTTTCAGGTTTTGAGCATATATAAAGCATATAAATTAATTTTGTACGTTTATCATTATTATTCATTAGTTGTGGGAGAAAACCGCTTTCCTGAGCTCGTACAGCCCTAAGAACGCAGCAAACGCTTTATCTCACCATGACACGCATAAAAGTGAAAGGAAGGATAATTTCCAACACTTTCATGCATTATGACATTCATGTTGATTATGACATTCACATTTTGACCATAAAAAGTGCATATAAACTCATTTTGTGTGTTTCTCATGACGATGCCTTAGTTGTGTGAGAAAACCGCTTTCCTGAGCACGTACAGCGCTAAGGACGCAGCAAACGCTTTATCTCACCATGACACGCATAAAAGTGAAAGGAAGGATAATTTACAACACTTTCATGCATTATGACATTCATGTAGATTAACAAATGTTTTGTTAGTCTTTTTCACCTTTTGAGCAAAAAAAATGCATAGCAATAGGTTTTCGGTTTTTCACCTGACGATGCCATAGTTGTGTGAGAAAACCGCTTTCCTGAGCTCGTACAGCGCTAAGAACACACCAAACGCTTTATCTCATCATGACATGCATAAAAGTGAAAGGAATGATGATTTCCAACACTTTCATGCATTATGACATTCATGTTGACTAACAAATTTTTTATTAGTTTTTATCACATTTTGACCATAAAAAGTGCATATAAACTCATTTTGTGTGTTTCACATGACGATGCCTTAGTTGTGTGAGAAAACCGCTTTCCTGAGCTCGTACAGCGCTAAGGACGCAGCAAACGCTTTATCTCACCATGACACGCATAAGAGTGAAAGGAAGGATAATTTCCAACACTTTCATGCATTATGACATTCATGTAGATTAACAAATGTTTTGTTAGTCTTTTTCACCTTTTGAGCATAAAAAAATGCATAGTAATACGTTTTGGGTGTTTCACATGACGATGCCTTAGTTGTGTGAGAAAACCGCTTTCCTGAGCTCGTACAGCGCTAAGGACGCAGCAAACGCTTTATCTCATCATGACATGCATAAAATTGAAAGGAATGATGATTTCCAACACTTTCATGCATTATGACATTCATGTTGATTAACAAATGTTTTGTTGATTGCATAGCAATAGGTTTTCGATTTTTCACATGACGATGCCTTAGTTGTGTGAGAAAACCGCTTTCCTGAGCTCGTACAGCGCTCAAACGCTTTATCTCATCATGACATGCATAATATTGAAAGGAATGATGATTTCCAACACTTTCATGCATTATGACATTCATGTTGACTAACAATTTTTTGTTAGTCTTTTTCACGTTTAAAAAGTGCATAGTAATACGTTTTTGTTTCACATGACGATGCCTTAGTTGTGTGAGAAAACCGCTTTCCTGAGCTCGTACAGCGCTAAGAACACACCAAACGCTTTATCTCATCATGACATGCATAAAAGTGAAAGGAATGATGATTTCCAACACTTTCATGAATTATGACATTCATGTTGACTAACAAATTTTTTATTAGTTTTTTATAACATTTTGAGCATAAAAAGTGCATATAAACTCATTTTGTGTGTTTCACATGACGATGCCTTAGTTGTGTGAGAAAACCGCTTTCCTGAGCTCGTACAGCCCTAAGAACGCAGCAAACGCTTTATCTCACCATGACACGCATAAAAGTGAAAGGAAGGATAATTTCCAACACTTTCATGCATTATGACATTCAAGTTGAGGAACAAATTTTCTGTTAGTCTTTTTCACGTTTTGAGCATAAAAAGTGCATATAAACTCATTTGATGTGTTTCACATGACATGCCATAGTTGTGTGAGAAAACCGCTTTCCTGAGCTCGTACAGCGCTAAGAATACAGCAAACGCTTATATCTCATCATGAGCATGCATAAAATTGAAAGGAATGATGATTTCCAACACTTTCATGCATTATGTCATTCATGTTGACTAACAAATTTTTTGTTACTCTTTTTCACGTTTTGAGCATAAAAAGTCCATATAAACTCATTTGATGTGTTTCACATGACATGCCTTAGTTGTGTAAGAAAACCGCTTTCCTGAGCTCGTACAGCGCTAAGAACGCAGCAAACGCTTTATCTCACCATGACACGCATAAAAGTGAAAGGATCATTTCCAACACTTTCATGCATTATAACATTCATGTTGAGTAACAAATGTTTTGTTAGTCTTTTTCACCTTTTGAGCATAAAAAGTGCATATAAACTCATTTGATGTGTTTCACATGACGATGCCTTAGTTGTGTGAGAAAACCGCTTCCCTGAGCTCTAAGAACACAGCAAACGCTTTTTTCCATAACTATTTTTTGTTAGCCCTTTTCATATTTTGAGCATGAAAAGTGCATATAAAAGTGCATTGTGTATTTTACAAATTCTATTCTACACACACAAAAGCTAAAAACATTAAACATGCATTAAAGATACTGCACACAGACCCAGACGAGAGACACACAAAAATGCAACACATAAATTCATATAAACTCACACACACACACACACACACACACACACACACACACACACACACACACACACACACACACACACACACACACACACACACACACACTGACACATACACACACACACACACACACAAAACCACCAAATAGATTATTATATTAATTATTATAATTATTCATTTTATAGTACTATTCTGCACGAAAAAACACTACACACCTGAACCATACATGAAACATACTGCAAACACAGACCCATACGACACACACACACCACACAAATATACACAGACACACACACACACACACACACACACACACACACATACACACACACACACACACACACACACGTTTTCCACATTCTACCCATTCCACAGAAACGATGACCTGCTCAAGCCCTTGTGCCATTATAGTCATCACCAAACCCGAACAACATTGAGACAGCTAGCAATGGCGTATCAGGAAGAGACGTCCAGGAATAGTGATGCCTTAAACTTATGTCATATTTGTTTAATAGGTCTTAGCATGCTGAAAAGGCACACAAGTTGTGAAGTTCGAACAAGTGGCTATGGCAAAGCTGCTTGGGCCCGCTCATCCTTGCTTGTAACTATATTTCTGCTTTGTTTTTTAGCCAGACCAGGGAACAGTATATGCCTGTATTGTATTGTGCCATTAATGTTCCTCGCCTGACTGTGTCCCCAATGGGTCCCCATTGCGATGTTGCTGTCGATGGACCTGCCAGAGTACTGCACAAGACTGGCTTAAGTGAGCTTGAGGAGGTGTTTATCCTCATCGACAGGCGAGGAGTAATCAACTGTATGCAACTGAAATTAAATCTTTGTTGCATCTTCAATGACCGATTCAAATACCGATGTACCTTCTTGCCTTCAAACTTGAGCAGATTTTTTTTGGGGGGGAACTCTTAAATCTGGGTGAGGCTCTTGGTCTTGGGGGCTTCCTCTGGAAGCATATGGGTAGCCAACTTGGCTGCAGGGAGCAGATTGATCAAGCAGTCCTAGGTTCTTTGTGCGGGGTGTCCACGTTTTTGGCCCTTCCTCTTCGAGAATACCTTCCTATGAGTCCACCTGTTTGTGAAAGACTGGGGAAGGGGGTTGTGGATGTTTTAGTTAACTTAGATGCTATGACTCCATCTGCTCAAAAAAATGCCACAAGTATCCCACGCATTTCCCCAAATGTACCGCTGCCTATTATGGAACGCTCACCACTTAGCACATCATACAGCTCTTCGGTCGTCTCTGTGTGCCTTTAATTTCTGTGCCACAAGGGTGGTTCCTAGCAAAGTTTGCAACAGCAATAAGCGATAAGCTGAGCTGGGAAGTTCCAGGAATTCAAACACATCCTGAACACACACACACACACACACACACGCACGCAAGCAAGCACGCACGCACGTACGCACACATATACTACAATCTATACATACACATACACACATACTACACATTTACCAAACACACACACACTAGATAGCCACATCCTACACACTTACATCTTAGACTTACACATACTACACATACACACAACCATTACACATGCTTTCTAGACACATATAAACACATACGCTCAATACAAACACACTCACATCCCAATTACACATAGCACACAGACAACACACATAATAAATAAATAATAACCACAGACAAACACACATCTCACACACATCCTACAACCAAGATGCTATGACTCCATCTGCTCAAAAAAATGCCACAAGTATCCCACGCATTTCCCCAAATGTACCGCTGCCTATTATGGAACGCTCACCACTTAGCACATCATACAGCTCTTCGGTCGTCTCTGTGTGCCTTTAATTTCTGTGCCACAAGGGTGGTTCCTAGCAAAGTTTGCAACAGCAATAAGCGATAAGCTGAGCTGGGAAGTTCCAGGAATTCAAACACATCCTGAACACACACACACACACACACACACACACACACACGCACGCACGCAAGCACGCACGCACGTACGCACACATATACTACAATCTATACATACACATACACACATACTACACATTTACCAAACACACACACACTAGATAGCCACATCCTACACACTTACATCTTAGACTTACACATACTACACATACACACAACCATTACACATGCTTTCTAGACACATATAAACACATACGCTCAATACAAACACACTCACATCCCAATTACACATAGCACACAGACAACACACATAATAAATAAATACAGACAAACACACATCTCACACACATCCTACAACCAAGGTGCGACCACAGTTGTTTGGTCCCGCTCATCGCTGCTTGTTATTATATTGCTTTTTTGTCTTTCCGCTGTTCCCTTTCAGGGGTCGCCACAGCAAATCATCCACCTCCATCCACCATCCACCATCCACCCTATCCTTTGTATCCTCTTCTCTCACGCCAACTACCTTTATGTCTTTTCTAACTACATCCATAAATCTCCTCTTTGGTCTTATAGACCTCCTGCTTGGCAGTTCCAACCTCAGCATCCCTCTACCGATATATTCACAATCTCTCCCCTGAACATGTCCAAAACACCTCAGTCTGGCCTCTCCAAAACATCTAAGGTGTGTTGGCACTCTGATGACCTTATTCTTAATCCTATCCATCCTTGTCATGCCCAAAGAGAACCTCAACATCTTCATCTCCACTACCTCCAGCTCTGCGTCCTGTCTTTTCTTCAGTGCCACTGTCTCTAAGCCATAGAGCATGGCTGTTCTCACCACTGTCTTGTACACCTTTCCTTTCATTCTCGCTGAGCTAGTCTTTTATCACTCAGCACACCTGACACTTTTCTCTACCCGTTCCTTCATTCCTCCGTTTTCCAGAACATACCTCAACCTCTCCAAATTTTCCTCCACCTGTTCCCTGCTCTTGCTTACAAAGCACAATGTCATGTGCAAACATCATAGTCCATGGAGACTCCTGTCTAACCTCATCTGTCATCATGTCCATCACATGTCCTTGATCACTCCACCTTGAACTCTTCTGTCACACCTACAGCACATCTCAACACTGTCTTACAGCTCTCATACATGTCCTGCACCACTCTAACATACTTCTCCGCCACTCCAGACTTTCTCATACAACACCACAGAACCTCTCTCGGCACCCTGTCGTATGCTTTCTCTAAATCCACAAAGATACAAGGGAACTCTATATTACCTTGTCAGTACTTCTCCATCAGCATCCTCAAAGCAAATAGTGCATCTGTTGTACACTTTCTAGGTATGAAACCATATTGCTGTTCACAAATGCTCACCTCTGCCCTTAACCTAGCTTCCACTACTCTTTCTAAAAAGGTTCATTGTATGGCTCATCAGCTTTATGCCTCTGTAATTGCCACAGCTCTGCACATCTCCTTTGTTCTTAAAAAATTGGAACCAATACACTTCTTCTCCATTCCTCTGAAATCCTCTCACTCTCCATGATCTTGTTAAACAAACATGTTAGAAACTCTACTGCGACCTCTCCTAAGCACTTCCATACCTCCACAGGTATGTCATCAGGACCAACAGCCTTTCCACTCTTCATCCTCTGTAATGCCCTCCTCACCTCACTCTTACTAATATTTGCTACTTCCTGCCACTCACCTCTTCTACTCTTTGTTCTCTTTCATTTTCCTCATTCATCAACTCTTTAAAGTATTCCTTCCATCTTCCCATCACGCTCCTGGCATCTGTCAGTACTTTTCCATCGTTATCTTTAATCACTCTAACATGCTGCACATCCTTCCCATCTCTATCTCTCTGATTCACCAACCTGTACAGATCCATGGGAAAAACAAATTGAACCTTGATCCTAAGCTTCTAGCCTTGCTACCTTTCCACCTTGTCTCCTGGACACACAGTATGTCCACCTTCCATCTCTGCATCATGTCAACCAACTCTCTTGCCTTCCCTGTCATAGCCCCAACATTCAAATTCCCCACTAACACTCCTAAACTCATGCCTCCTCTCCTTTGTCGACCAACCATAGCCTAATTTCCACCAGGAGCCTGTAGGTGATATTGATGGTGATAGACCCGCCAGAGTGCTGCACAGAACTGGCATGAGCAAGCTCGAGGAGGTGTTTATCTTCATTAACTGGGGAGTGACCGGCGTTACGCAACCGAAATTGCCCAATGGCCCGACGTACTGATGTACATTCTTGACATCAACCTTTAGCAGCAGGTTCTTGGGGAACTTCTAGACCCACTGTGAGGTACTGGGTCTTGGGGGCTTGCTCTGGGAACGTGGGTAGATGGTAGGCCAAACTGGCTGCAAATTGATCACGTAATCCTAGGTTCTTTGTGGGAGGAAGAGTGCAATTTCAGTCCCTACCTCTTTGAGAATACCTCCTATAAGTCCAGCTGTTTGTGAGACACTGGTGAAGGGGGGTGTTGGTGGATGAGATTGCTCAGACCCTATGATTCTATCTTCTTGACAAAGATGGCACGAGTAACCCACCCATTTCCACAAACGTACCGTGGCGTACTATGGAACGCTCACCACCTAGCATATCATACAGCAATTTGGCCTCCTCTGAACACACCAGACAAAAATGTCTCCAAACTCACACACGACACAAACATCTTACAAAACAACAACAACACATACACTGCACAAACACACACACATACACTGCACAGACATTAACTCCACAAATTACACTGTAATTACCTAAAGACACTCACAAACTTGACATACATATCCTAAACACACCCCACACTCACACACACAGACACACACTTCACACACAGATGACATAGACACGACACACACAAACATACATACACATACAGTACTACACAAACTACATATACTACACACACACATATACTCACACACATGTGCACACACACTATAAACAAACACTGACACACACAAACTACTCATCCTACACATACCGTACACATCCTACACACACACGCATCAATGCCTAGTACACATCCTATACACACCCTATTTCTCCTGCACAAATGAAGACCGGGCCCAAGCATCTGCGCCATTGCAGTCGTCACCATGCAATCACTAGCAATGACACATAGAAAGAGATGTCCAACCCCGACGATGACTTAAACTTAAGTCCTATTTAGTGACATCATTGTCCAGTGGGTTTTATGGGTCTCAACATGCTCAAAAGTCTCTCAGGTTGTGCGGTGCATCTGGGTGCCTATGACCAACACTTTCATGCTTGGGCCCTCTCATCATTGCTTTCAAATATATTTCTTCTTTTTATTTTTTTAAAAGGCTGCAGGGCCAACTCCTAGGTTTTCATCTTCTGACAGAACTTCTTCTTGGACTTCCAGACTGTCGTATGGTATGCGCCAGGCTGAGACCCACGAGTGTTCAATGTACCCACCAGAGGGCTGCACAGTACTGGCTTGAGCAAGCTTGAGGTAGGGTTCATCTTCATCGACCAGAGAATGACCGGTGGTTAGCAACCAAAATGAATGCTAGTTGTATCTTATATGGCCCGATGTACTTCTTGGCATACACCTTCAGCAGGAAGTTCTTTGGGGAACTTTCAGACCCATTGTCCTGGGTGAGTCTCCGGGCCTAAGGGCTCTTGCTCTGAGAAGATGGGTAGACGGTGGCCAAATTGGGGCCTACAGGGAGCAGCTTGATCATCCTAGGTTCTTTGTGGGGCTGACAGTGGACGTTTTGGCCCTACCTCCTTGAGAATACCTGAGAACTAGTCTCTCCTGTTGTGGGTGGTTCAGATAGCTCTATGTGACTCTAGTATGCTCTAGATAGCTCTAGTATGACCCTAACTGCTTGACAAAGTGTCATGAGTAAACCATTAATTTCAAGAAACATACTGCGACGTACTATGGAATGCTCACCATTCTGCATTCACACTCATCATACTGCCCTTCAGCCTTGTCTGCATGATTTTCATTGCTGGGGGATTTTCATTCTTTGTGGCTCTTCGCAACAGTCGCAGCAAACAGCAGCGATAAGCTGAGTTGGCCAGATTTGGAGTTCCAGGAATTTTCCTACTGCATGGTAAATCTGTGACACCTATCATGTCTGCCTAGATGTGAAATGCCTAGTTACAGGTTTATGTTCTTGATCAACTGACCAGTGTTTACAGTTTGATGATTCTGGGAACCTGGTTCTGAAGCAGGTGAAAACCTGGCCAATAGAAACCTGCACTGTTGTTTTGAGAATACTTTTAGGAAGGCTGCAACTTACAGCAACTTGACTGACTTGGAGGAGTACACATCAGCAACCAGTTACTTCAACCAGCGCACCGATGGTGTTGCTGTCTCCAAGAACATCATCTCACGAACAACCAGAAACTTTACTGGATTTACTGTGGAGGTGTGTGCACTTGTGAAGACCCGAGACTTCACCATCAGAATAGCAAGGGCCAACCTTTCCCGGGCCATAGAGACGAAGCGCACACATGCCCAGAGAATGCTCATCCAGTCATGTGGCAGGGCATACAAGCCATCACCACCAAAAAGACATCACCAAAGGAAACTCACCATCACTCGCCTGTGACAGTGACGGCTCCATTCAATTCCTCAAATTGCAGAGGCTAACAGTCTGATGAAGGCACAACAACTTGTTTCTGAACCTTGCTAAAATGACATGGACATGACTGTTGACTTCTGGAGGACACAGAGCGGCAACCGATGAACATCAGCTGCTCCTGTGTGGAGATCGTCAACAGCACCAAATTCCTGGTTGGCCATCTGGAGGAGAACCTCACTTGGTCCCTCAACACGACAGCTCCTTGCACACGATAGCATCCAAAACATCTTCTCTTCCTGAGATGGCTGAGGATGGCTCAGCTTCCACTACCGATCCTTACCACTTTCTATAAAGGGACTATCGAGAGAATCCCGAACAGCTGCATCATAGTCTGGTGTTCCTCTCGGACCGCAAGACCTTACAGCAGATAGTGAGAACAGCAGAAAAGTTTTGTTACTCTTGTTTGCACATTTGCACGAGCACTTTATGTTGTCTCTTTTTTTTCTATAGAACTTAGTTTTCTGTTAACTTAAAAATGTCAATCTGTCTTGTCACAGCTAGGCAGCTAATTAGGTTGCTTAGTTAGCTAGTTAGTTTTTGCTCATTCATGATGTTAATTTATGTTGTATGTAGGATCTTGCTCCTAGAGGAACGTTGTTTCATGTCACTGTGTACTAAACTGTATATGGTTGAAATGAAAATAAAAGCCTACTTGAATTTGGCTCAGTTAGCCTAGGTTTTGAACACATTAAGTGAACAACAAGCTAAAGCCCCATGTTTTGTGTTCACCCGCATGTAAAAACCTACACCTAGACATTGTGGCACGCCCATTCCTGGGATGCTGGGATCCAGTCAGCTATGTCTCTCCGCTACAGAAACATTACCTCACACCGTGTCATTTCTAGGCTGACCCGCCATAAGAAGTACTCAGGCCTCCGACCTGCATTGGGGGAAGTGTACGTCGATACACCACCATTTCCCCATGTATTTGCTGCCTCTCTTCTGTCCCTCCTCATCGCTTACTGAATGTATCCACATTATTTTATTCTATAAACTATAAACAAAAAGCTGTTTCTGTATTTATGTTTTTTTTATTTTCTTATTTCATATTTAGTTTCTTATTCATACTCTATTAATTTATTAGTATAGTCATATTCTTTGTTTGAATACTCTCTTTTTTATGCCTGGGTCATGCACGGTTGTCAAAGCATTTCTCTGAATATCATTTTGTGAATGATTGTGTATTTGACAAATAAAATTGGACATTAAATTGAAACCAAATTCACATTTATTAAACATGATCTATTAATTTAGCAACTTCGTCATTCATTTTAACATTGCTTCCTTTTTAACTGTATGTAAAATACATAGGGGTGTGAATCAGTTTTCATATAAAGTGAAAATCAGATTTGTGATATTAAAAAAGTGAAAGAAATAATTTCCAAAACATTCATGAATTCTGGCACACATGTCAAATAACAACTTTTTATTCTTCGTTATTCTTCGTCACGTTTGAGTATGAAACCTGAAAAAAATCTTGTTTCGCATGTTTTACATGAGCATGCATTAGTTGAGAGAGACAAGCGCTTTCCTGACAGCGCTACATGGGCAAACGCTTTATCTCAACATGAGAAGCATAAATGTGAAAAGAATCATTTTCAAAAAAGATCATTTCCAACACTTTTATGGCAAACATTTCGAATAACATTTTTTTGTTATTCGTTTTCAGGTTTTGAGCATATATAAAGCATATAAATTAATTTTGTACGTTTATCATTATTATTCATTAGTTGTGTGAGAAAACCGCTTTCCTGAGCTCGTACAGCCCTAAGAACGCAGCAAACGCTTTATCTCACCATGACACGCATAAAAGTGAAAGGAAGGATAATTTCCAACACTTTCATGCATTATGACATTCATGTTGATTATGACATTCACATTTTGACCATAAAAAGTGCATATAAACTCATTTTGTGTGTTTCTCATGACGATGCCTTAGTTGTGTGAGAAAACCGCTTTCCTGAGCACGTACAGCGCTAAGGACGCAGCAAACGCTTTATCTCACCATGACACGCATAAAAGTGAAAGGAAGGATAATTTCCAACACTTTCATGCATTATGACATTCATGTAGATTAACAAATGTTTTGTTAGTCTTTTTCACCTTTTGAGCAAAAAAAATGCATAGCAATAGGTTTTCGGTTTTTCACATGACGATGCCATAGTTGTGTGAGAAAACCGCTTTCCTGAGCTCGTACAGCGCTAAGAACACACCAAACGCTTTATCTCATCATGACATGCATAAAAGTGAAAGGAATGATGATTTCCAACACTTTCATGCATTATGACATTCATGTTGACTAACAAATTTTTTATTAGTTTTTATCACATTTTGACCATAAAAAGTGCATATAAACTCATTTTGTGTGTTTCACATGACGATGCCTTAGTTGTGTGAGAAAACCGCTTTCCTGAGCTCGTACAGCGCTAAGGACGCAGCAAACGCTTTATCTCACCATGACACGCATAAGAGTGAAAGGAAGGATAATTTCCAACACTTTCATGCATTATGACATTCATGTAGATTAACAAATGTTTTGTTAGTCTTTTTCACCTTTTGAGCATAAAAAAA
>QNUK01001472.1:0-30000 GCA_013621035.1 Clarias magur | reverse complement strand
TCTGTCACACCTACAGCACATCTCAACACTGTCTTACAGCTCTCATACATGTCCTGCACCACTCTAACATACTTCTCCGCCACTCCAGACTTTCTCATACAACACCACAGAACCTCTCTCGGCACCCTGTCGTATGCTTTCTCTAAATCCACAAAGATACAAGGGAACTCTATATTACCTTGTCAGTACTTCTCCATCAGCATCCTCAAAGCAAATAGTGCATCTGTTGTACACTTTCTAGGTATGAAACCATATTGCTGTTCACAAATGCTCACCTCTGCCCTTAACCTAGCTTCCACTACTCTTTCTAAAAAGGTTCATTGTATGGCTCATCAGCTTTATGCCTCTGTAATTGCCACAGCTCTGCACATCTCCTTTGTTCTTAAAAAATTGGAACCAATACACTTCTTCTCCATTCCTCTGAAATCCTCTCACTCTCCATGATCTTGTTAAACAAACATGTTAGAAACTCTACTGCGACCTCTCCTAAGCACTTCCATACCTCCACAGGTATGTCATCAGGACCAACAGCCTTTCCACTCTTCATCCTCTGTAATGCCCTCCTCACCTCACTCTTACTAATATTTGCTACTTCCTGCCACTCACCTCTTCTACTCTTTGTTCTCTTTCATTTTCCTCATTCATCAACTCTTTAAAGTATTCCTTCCATCTTCCCATCACGCTCCTGGCATCTGTCAGTACTTTTCCATCGTTATCTTTAATCACTCTAACATGCTGCACATCCTTCCCATCTCTATCTCTCTGATTCACCAACCTGTACAGATCCATGGGAAAAACAAATTGAACCTTGATCCTAAGCTTCTAGCCTTGCTACCTTTCCACCTTGTCTCCTGGACACACAGTATGTCCACCTTCCATCTCTGCATCATGTCAACCAACTCTCTTGCCTTCCCTGTCATAGCCCCAACATTCAAATTCCCCACTAACACTCCTAAACTCATGCCTCCTCTCCTTTGTCGACCAACCATAGCCTAATTTCCACCAGGAGCCTGTAGGTGATATTGATGGTGATAGACCCGCCAGAGTGCTGCACAGAACTGGCATGAGCAAGCTCGAGGAGGTGTTTATCTTCATTAACTGGGGAGTGACCGGCGTTACGCAACCGAAATTGCCCAATGGCCCGACGTACTGATGTACATTCTTGACATCAACCTTTAGCAGCAGGTTCTTGGGGAACTTCTAGACCCACTGTGAGGTACTGGGTCTTGGGGGCTTGCTCTGGGAACGTGGGTAGATGGTAGGCCAAACTGGCTGCAAATTGATCACGTAATCCTAGGTTCTTTGTGGGAGGAAGAGTGCAATTTCTGTCCCTACCTCTTTGAGAATACCTCCTATAAGTCCAGCTGTTTGTGAGACACTGGTGAAGGGGGGTGTTGGTGGATGAGATTGCTCAGACCCTATGATTCTATCTTCTTGACAAAGATGGCACGAGTAACCCACCCATTTCCACAAACGTACCGTGGCGTACTATGGAACGCTCACCACCTAGCATATCATACAGCAATTTGGCCTCCTCTGAACACACCAGACAAAAATGTCTCCAAACTCACACACGACACAAACATCTTACAAAACAACAACAACACATACACTGCACAAACACACACACATACACTGCACAGACATTAACTCCACAAATTACACTGTAATTACCTAAAGACACTCACAAACTTGACATACATATCCTAAACACACCCCACACTCACACACACAGACACACACTTCACACACAGATGACATAGACACGACACACACAAACATACATACACATACAGTACTACACAAACTACATATACTACACACACACATATACTCACACACATGTGCACACACACTATAAACAAACACTGACACACACAAACTACTCATCCTACACATACCGTACACATCCTACACACACACGCATCAATGCCTAGTACACATCCTATACACACCCTATTTCTCCTGCACAAATGAAGACCGGGCCCAAGCATCTGCGCCATTGCAGTCGTCACCATGCAATCACTAGCAATGACACATAGAAAGAGATGTCCAACCCCGACGATGACTTAAACTTAAGTCCTATTTAGTGACATCATTGTCCAGTGGGTTTTATGGGTCTCAACATGCTCAAAAGTCACTCAGGTTGTGCGGTGCATCTGGGTGCCTATGACCAACACTTTCATGCTTGGGCCCTCTCATCATTGCTTTCAAATATATTTCTTCTTTTTATTTTTTTAAAAGGCTGCAGGGCCAACTCCTAGGTTTTCATCTTCTGACAGAACTTCTTCTTGGACTTCCAGACTGTCGTATGGTATGCGCCAGGCTGAGACCCACGAGTGTTCAATGTACCCACCAGAGGGCTGCACAGTACTGGCTTGAGCAAGCTTGAGGTAGGGTTCATCTTCATCGACCAGAGAATGACCGGTGGTTAGCAACCAAAATGAATGCTAGTTGTATCTTATATGGCCCGATGTACTTCTTGGCATACACCTTCAGCAGGAAGTTCTTTGGGGAACTTTCAGACCCATTGTCCTGGGTGAGTCTCCGGGCCTAAGGGCTCTTGCTCTGAGAAGATGGGTAGACGGTGGCCAAATTGGGGCCTACAGGGAGCAGCTTGATCATCCTAGGTTCTTTGTGGGGCTGACAGTGGACGTTTTGGCCCTACCTCCTTGAGAATACCTGAGAACTAGTCTCTCCTGTTGTGGGTGGTTCAGATAGCTCTATGTGACTCTAGTATGCTCTAGATAGCTCTAGTATGACCCTAACTGCTTGACAAAGTGTCATGAGTAAACCATTAATTTCAAGAAACATACTGCGACGTACTATGGAATGCTCACCATTCTGCATTCACACTCATCATACTGCCCTTCAGCCTTGTCTGCATGATTTTCATTGCTGGGGGATTTTCATTCTTTGTGGCTCTTCGCAACAGTCGCAGCAAACAGCAGCGATAAGCTGAGTTGGCCAGATTTGGAGTTCCAGGAATTTTCCTACTGCATGGTAAATCTGTGACACCTATCATGTCTGCCTAGATGTGAAATGCCTAGTTACAGGTTTATGTTCTTGATCAACTGACCAGTGTTTACAGTTTGATGATTCTGGGAACCTGGTTCTGAAGCAGGTGAAAACCTGGCCAATAGAAACCTGCACTGTTGTTTTGAGAATACTTTTAGGAAGGCTGCAACTTACAGCAACTTGACTGACTTGGAGGAGTACACATCAGCAACCAGTTACTTCAACCAGCGCACCGATGGTGTTGCTGTCTCCAAGAACATCATCTCACGAACAACCAGAAACTTTACTGGATTTACTGTGGAGGTGTGTGCACTTGTGAAGACCCGAGACTTCACCATCAGAATAGCAAGGGCCAACCTTTCCCGGGCCATAGAGACGAAGCGCACACATGCCCAGAGAATGCTCATCCAGTCATGTGGCAGGGCATACAAGCCATCACCACCAAAAAGACATCACCAAAGGAAACTCACCATCACTCGCCTGTGACAGTGACGGCTCCATTCAATTCCTCAAATTGCAGAGGCTAACAGTCTGATGAAGGCACAACAACTTGTTTCTGAACCTTGCTAAAATGACATGGACATGACTGTTGACTTCTGGAGGACACAGAGCGGCAACCGATGAACATCAGCTGCTCCTGTGTGGAGATCGTCAACAGCACCAAATTCCTGGTTGGCCATCTGGAGGAGAACCTCACTTGGTCCCTCAACACGACAGCTCCTTGCACACGATAGCATCCAAAACATCTTCTCTTCCTGAGATGGCTGAGGATGGCTCAGCTTCCACTACCGATCCTTACCACTTTCTATAAAGGGACTATCGAGAGAATCCCGAACAGCTGCATCATAGTCTGGTGTTCCTCTCGGACCGCAAGACCTTACAGCAGATAGTGAGAACAGCAGAAAAGTTTTGTTACTCTTGTTTGCACATTTGCACGAGCACTTTATGTTGTCTCTTTTTTTTCTATAGAACTTAGTTTTCTGTTAACTTAAAAATGTCAATCTGTCTTGTCACAGCTAGGCAGCTAATTAGGTTGCTTAGTTAGCTAGTTAGTTTTTGCTCATTCATGATGTTAATTTATGTTGTATGTAGGATCTTGCTCCTAGAGGAACGTTGTTTCATGTCACTGTGTACTAAACTGTATATGGTTGAAATGAAAATAAAAGCCTACTTGAATTTGGCTCAGTTAGCCTAGGTTTTGAACACATTAAGTGAACAACAAGCTAAAGCCCCATGTTTTGTGTTCACCCGCATGTAAAAACCTACACCTAGACATTGTGGCACGCCCATTCCTGGGATGCTGGGATCCAGTCAGCTATGTCTCTCCGCTACAGAAACATTACCTCACACCGTGTCATTTCTAGGCTGACCCGCCATAAGAAGTACTCAGGCCTCCGACCTGCATTGGGGGAAGTGTACGTCGATACACCACCATTTCCCCATGTATTTGCTGCCTCTCTTCTGTCCCTCCTCATCGCTTACTGAATGTATCCACATTATTTTATTCTATAAACTATAAACAAAAAGCTGTTTCTGTATTTATGTTTTTTTTTATTTTCTTATTTCATATTTAGTTTCTTATTCATACTCTATTAATTTATTAGTATAGTCATATTCTTTGTTTGAATACTCTCTTTTTTATGCCTGGGTCATGCACGGTTGTCAAAGCATTTCTCTGAATATCATTTTGTGAATGATTGTGTATTTGACAAATAAAATTGGACATTAAATTGAAACCAAATTCACATTTATTAAACATGATCTATTAATTTAGCAACTTCGTCATTCATTTTAACATTGCTTCCTTTTTAACTGTATGTAAAATACATAGGGGTGTGAATCAGTTTTCATATAAAGTGAAAATCAGATTTGTGATATTAAAAAAGTGAAAGAAATAATTTCCAAAACATTCATGAATTCTGGCACACATGTCAAATAACAACTTTTTATTCTTCGTTATTCTTCGTCACGTTTGAGTATGAAACCTGAAAAAAATCTTGTTTCGCATGTTTTACATGAGCATGCATTAGTTGAGAGAGACAAGCGCTTTCCTGACAGCGCTACATGGGCAAACGCTTTATCTCAACATGAGAAGCATAAATGTGAAAAGAATCATTTTCAAAAAAGATCATTTCCAACACTTTTATGGCAAACATTTCGAATAACATTTTTTTGTTATTCGTTTTCAGGTTTTGAGCATATATAAAGCATATAAATTAATTTTGTACGTTTATCATTATTATTCATTAGTTGTGTGAGAAAACCGCTTTCCTGAGCTCGTACAGCCCTAAGAACGCAGCAAACGCTTTATCTCACCATGACACGCATAAAAGTGAAAGGAAGGATAATTTCCAACACTTTCATGCATTATGACATTCATGTTGATTATGACATTCACATTTTGACCATAAAAAGTGCATATAAACTCATTTTGTGTGTTTCTCATGACGATGCCTTAGTTGTGTGAGAAAACCGCTTTCCTGAGCACGTACAGCGCTAAGGACGCAGCAAACGCTTTATCTCACCATGACACGCATAAAAGTGAAAGGAAGGATAATTTCCAACACTTTCATGCATTATGACATTCATGTAGATTAACAAATGTTTTGTTAGTCTTTTTCACCTTTTGAGCAAAAAAAATGCATAGCAATAGGTTTTCGGTTTTTCACCTGACGATGCCATAGTTGTGTGAGAAAACCGCTTTCCTGAGCTCGTACAGCGCTAAGAACACACCAAACGCTTTATCTCATCATGACATGCATAAAAGTGAAAGGAATGATGATTTCCAACACTTTCATGCATTATGACATTCATGTTGACTAACAAATTTTTTATTAGTTTTTATCACATTTTGACCATAAAAAGTGCATATAAACTCATTTTGTGTGTTTCACATGACGATGCCTTAGTTGTGTGAGAAAACCGCTTTCCTGAGCTCGTACAGCGCTAAGGACGCAGCAAACGCTTTATCTCACCATGACACGCATAAGAGTGAAAGGAAGGATAATTTCCAACACTTTCATGCATTATGACATTCATGTTAGATTAACAAATGTTTTGTTAGTCTTTTTCACCTTTTGAGCATAAAAAAATGCATAGTCAATACGTTTTGGGTGTTTCACATGACGATGCCTTAGTTGTGTGAGAAAACCGCTTTCCTGAGCTCGTACAGCGCTAAGAACACACCAAACGCTTTATCTCATCATGACATGCATAAAAGTGAAAGGAATGATGATTTCCAACACTTTCATGAATTATGACATTCATGTTGACTAACAAATTTTTTATTAGTTTTTTATAACATTTTGAGCATAAAAAGTGCATATAAACTCATTTTGTGTGTTTCACATGACGATGCCTTAGTTGTGTGAGAAAACCGCTTTCCTGAGCTCGTACAGCCCTAAGAACGCAGCAAACGCTTTATCTCACCATGACACGCATAAAAGTGAAAGGAAGGATAATTTCCAACACTTTCATGCATT
This sequence comes from Clarias magur, assembly GCA_013621035.1. NCBI lineage: Eukaryota > Metazoa > Chordata > Actinopteri > Siluriformes > Clariidae > Clarias > Clarias magur. Next base: position 23,500 of record QNUK01001472.1, on the reverse strand, counting down.
ATGACATTCAAGTTGAGGAACAAATTTTCTGTTAGTCTTTTTCACGTTTTGAGCATAAAAAGTGCATATAAACTCATTTGATGTGTTTCACATGACATGCCATAGTTGTGTGAGAAAACCGCTTTCCTGAGCTCGTACAGCGCTAAGAATACAGCAAACGCTTTATCTCATCATGACATGCATAACATTGAAAGGAATGATGATTTCCAACACTTTCATGCATTATGTCATTCATGTTGACTAACAAATTTTTTGTTACTCTTTTTCACGTTTTGAGCATAAAAAGTCCATATAAACTCATTTGATGTGTTTCACATGACATGCCTTAGTTGTGTAAGAAAACCGCTTTCCTGAGCTCGTACAGCGCTAAGAACGCAGCAAACGCTTTATCTCACCATGACACGCATAAAAGTGAAAGGATCATTTCCAACACTTTCATGCATTATAACATTCATGTTGAGTAACAAATGTTTTGTTAGTCTTTTTCACCTTTTGAGCATAAAAAGTGCATATAAACTCATTTGATGTGTTTCACATGACGATGCCTTAGTTGTGTGAGAAAACCGCTTCCCTGAGCTCTAAGAACACAGCAAACGCTTTTTTCCATAACTATTTTTTGTTAGCCCTTTTCATATTTTGAGCATGAAAAGTGCATATAAAAGTGCATTGTGTATTTTACAAATTCTATTCTACACACACAAAAGCTAAAAACATTAAACATGCATTAAAGATACTGCACACAGACCCAGACGAGAGACACACAAAAATGCAACACATAAATTCATATAAACTCACACACACACACACACACACACACACACACACACACACACACACACACACACACACACACACACACACACACACACACACACACACACACACACACACACACACACACACACACACAAAACCACCAAATAGATTATTATATTAATTATTATAATTATTCATTTTATAGTACTATTCTGCACGAAAAAACACTACACACCTGAACCATACATGAAACATACTGCAAACACAGACCCATACGACACACACACACCACACAAATATACACAGACACACACACACACACACACACACACACACACACACACACACGTTTTCCACATTCTACCCATTCCACAGAAACGATGACCTGCTCAAGCCCTTGTGCCATTATAGTCATCACCAAACCCGAACAACATTGAGACAGCTAGCAATGGCGTATCAGGAAGAGACGTCCAGGAATAGTGATGCCTTAAACTTATGTCATATTTGTTTAATAGGTCTTAGCATGCTGAAAAGGCACACAAGTTGTGAAGTTCGAACAAGTGGCTATGGCAAAGCTGCTTGGGCCCGCTCATCCTTGCTTGTAACTATATTTCTGCTTTGTTTTTTAGCCAGACCAGGGAACAGTATATGCCTGTATTGTATTGTGCCATTAATGTTCCTCGCCTGACTGTGTCCCCAATGGGTCCCCATTGCGATGTTGCTGTCGATGGACCTGCCAGAGTACTGCACAAGACTGGCTTAAGTGAGCTTGAGGAGGTGTTTATCCTCATCGACAGGCGAGGAGTAATCAACTGTATGCAACTGAAATTAAATCTTTGTTGCATCTTCAATGACCGATTCAAATACCGATGTACCTTCTTGCCTTCAAACTTGAGCAGATTTTTTTTTGGGGGGGAACTCTTAAATCTGGGTGAGGCTCTTGGTCTTGGGGGCTTCCTCTGGAAGCATATGGGTAGCCAACTTGGCTGCAGGGAGCAGATTGATCAAGCAGTCCTAGGTTCTTTGTGCGGGGTGTCCACGTTTTTGGCCCTTCCTCTTCGAGAATACCTTCCTATGAGTCCACCTGTTTGTGAAAGACTGGGGAAGGGGGTTGTGGATGTTTTAGTTAACTTAGATGCTATGACTCCATCTGCTCAAAAAAATGCCACAAGTATCCCACGCATTTCCCCAAATGTACCGCTGCCTATTATGGAACGCTCACCACTTAGCACATCATACAGCTCTTCGGTCGTCTCTGTGTGCCTTTAATTTCTGTGCCACAAGGGTGGTTCCTAGCAAAGTTTGCAACAGCAATAAGCGATAAGCTGAGCTGGGAAGTTCCAGGAATTCAAACACATCCTGAACACACACACACACACACACACACACACACACACACGCACGCAAGCAAGCACGCACGCACGTACGCACACATATACTACAATCTATACATACACATACACACATACTACACATTTACCAAACACACACACACTAGATAGCCACATCCTACACACTTACATCTTAGACTTACACATACTACACATACACACAACCATTACACATGCTTTCTAGACACATATAAACACATACGCTCAATACAAACACACTCACATCCCAATTACACATAGCACACAGACAACACACATAATAAATAAATAATAACCACAGACAAACACACATCTCACACACATCCTACAACCAAGATGCTATGACTCCATCTGCTCAAAAAAATGCCACAAGTATCCCACGCATTTCCCCAAATGTACCGCTGCCTATTATGGAACGCTCACCACTTAGCACATCATACAGCTCTTCGGTCGTCTCTGTGTGCCTTTAATTTCTGTGCCACAAGGGTGGTTCCTAGCAAAGTTTGCAACAGCAATAAGCGATAAGCTGAGCTGGGAAGTTCCAGGAATTCAAACACATCCTGACACACACACACACACACACACACACACACGCACGCACGCAAAGCACGCACGCACGTACGCACACATATACTACAATCTATACATACACATACACACATACTACACATTTACCAAACACACACACACTAGATAGCCACATCCTACACACTTACATCTTAGACTTACACATACTACACATACACACAACCATTACACATGCTTTCTAGACACATATAAACACATACGCTCAATACAAACACACTCACATCCCAATTACACATAGCACACAGACAACACACATAATAAATAAATACAGACAAACACACATCTCACACACATCCTACAACCAAGGTGCGACCACAGTTGTTTGGTCCCGCTCATCGCTGCTTGTTATTATATTGCTTTTTTGTCTTTCCGCTGTTCCCTTTCAGGGGTCGCCACAGCAAATCATCCACCTCCATCCACCATCCACCATCCACCCTATCCTTTGTATCCTCTTCTCTCACGCCAACTACCTTTATGTCTTTTCTAACTACATCCATAAATCTCCTCTTTGGTCTTATAGACCTCCTGCTTGGCAGTTCCAACCTCAGCATCCCTCTACCGATATATTCACAATCTCTCCCCTGAACATGTCCAAAACACCTCAGTCTGGCCTCTCCAAAACATCTAAGGTGTGTTGGCACTCTGATGACCTTATTCTTAATCCTATCCATCCTTGTCATGCCCAAAGAGAACCTCAACATCTTCATCTCCACTACCTCCAGCTCTGCGTCCTGTCTTTTCTTCAGTGCCACTGTCTCTAAGCCATAGAGCATGGCTGTTCTCACCACTGTCTTGTACACCTTTCCTTTCATTCTCGCTGAGCTAGTCTTTTATCACTCAGCACACCTGACACTTTTCTCTACCCGTTCCTTCATTCCTCCGTTTTCCAGAACATACCTCAACCTCTCCAAATTTTCCTCCACCTGTTCCCTGCTCTTGCTTACAAAGCACAATGTCATGTGCAAACATCATAGTCCATGGAGACTCCTGTCTAACCTCATCTGTCATCATGTCCATCACATGTCCTTGATCACTCCACCTTGAACTCTTCTGTCACACCTACAGCACATCTCAACACTGTCTTACAGCTCTCATACATGTCCTGCACCACTCTAACATACTTCTCCGCCACTCCAGACTTTCTCATACAACACCACAGAACCTCTCTCGGCACCCTGTCGTATGCTTTCTCTAAATCCACAAAGATACAAGGGAACTCTATATTACCTTGTCAGTACTTCTCCATCAGCATCCTCAAAGCAAATAGTGCATCTGTTGTACACTTTCTAGGTATGAAACCATATTGCTGTTCACAAATGCTCACCTCTGCCCTTAACCTAGCTTCCACTACTCTTTCTAAAAAGGTTCATTGTATGGCTCATCAGCTTTATGCCTCTGTAATTGCCACAGCTCTGCACATCTCCTTTGTTCTTAAAAAATTGGAACCAATACACTTCTTCTCCATTCCTCTGAAATCCTCTCACTCTCCATGATCTTGTTAAACAAACATGTTAGAAACTCTACTGCGACCTCTCCTAAGCACTTCCATACCTCCACAGGTATGTCATCAGGACCAACAGCCTTTCCACTCTTCATCCTCTGTAATGCCCTCCTCACCTCACTCTTACTAATATTTGCTACTTCCTGCCACTCACCTCTTCTACTCTTTGTTCTCTTTCATTTTCCTCATTCATCAACTCTTTAAAGTATTCCTTCCATCTTCCCATCACGCTCCTGGCATCTGTCAGTACTTTTCCATCGTTATCTTTAATCACTCTAACATGCTGCACATCCTTCCCATCTCTATCTCTCTGATTCACCAACCTGTACAGATCCATGGGAAAAACAAATTGAACCTTGATCCTAAGCTTCTAGCCTTGCTACCTTTCCACCTTGTCTCCTGGACACACAGTATGTCCACCTTCCATCTCTGCATCATGTCAACCAACTCTCTTGCCTTCCCTGTCATAGCCCCAACATTCAAATTCCCCACTAACACTCCTAAACTCATGCCTCCTCTCCTTTGTCGACCAACCATAGCCTAATTTCCACCAGGAGCCTGTAGGTGATATTGATGGTGATAGACCCGCCAGAGTGCTGCACAGAACTGGCATGAGCAAGCTCGAGGAGGTGTTTATCTTCATTAACTGGGGAGTGACCGGCGTTACGCAACCGAAATTGCCCAATGGCCCGACGTACTGATGTACATTCTTGACATCAACCTTTAGCAGCAGGTTCTTGGGGAACTTCTAGACCCACTGTGAGGTACTGGGTCTTGGGGGCTTGCTCTGGGAACGTGGGTAGATGGTAGGCCAAACTGGCTGCAAATTGATCACGTAATCCTAGGTTCTTTGTGGGAGGAAGAGTGCAATTTCTGTCCCTACCTCTTTGAGAATACCTCCTATAAGTCCAGCTGTTTGTGAGACACTGGTGAAGGGGGGTGTTGGTGGATGAGATTGCTCAGACCCTATGATTCTATCTTCTTGACAAAGATGGCACGAGTAACCCACCCATTTCCACAAACGTACCGTGGCGTACTATGGAACGCTCACCACCTAGCATATCATACAGCAATTTGGCCTCCTCTGAACACACCAGACAAAAATGTCTCCAAACTCACACACGACACAAACATCTTACAACAACAACAACAACACATACACTGCACAAACACACACACATACACTGCACAGACATTAACTCCACAAATTACACTGTAATTACCTAAAGACACTCACAAACTTGACATACATATCCTAAACACACCCCACACTCACACACACAGACACACACTTCACACACAGATGACATAGACACGACACACACAAACATACATACACATACAGTACTACACAAACTACATATACTACACACACACATATACTCACACACATGTGCACACACACTATAAACAAACACTGACACACACAAACTACTCATCCTACACATACCGTACACATCCTACACACACACGCATCAATGCCTAGTACACATCCTATACACACCCTATTTCTCCTGCACAAATGAAGACCGGGCCCAAGCATCTGCGCCATTGCAGTCGTCACCATGCAATCACTAGCAATGACACATAGAAAGAGATGTCCAACCCCGACGATGACTTAAACTTAAGTCCTATTTAGTGACATCATTGTCCAGTGGGTTTTATGGGTCTCAACATGCTCAAAAGTCTCTCAGGTTGTGCGGTGCATCTGGGTGCCTATGACCAACACTTTCATGCTTGGGCCCTCTCATCATTGCTTTCAAATATATTTCTTCTTTTTATTTTTTTAAAAGGCTGCAGGGCCAACTCCTAGGTTTTCATCTTCTGACAGAACTTCTTCTTGGACTTCCAGACTGTCGTATGGTATGCGCCAGGCTGAGACCCACGAGTGTTCAATGTACCCACCAGAGGGCTGCACAGTACTGGCTTGAGCAAGCTTGAGGTAGGGTTCATCTTCATCGACCAGAGAATGACCGGTGGTTAGCAACCAAAATGAATGCTAGTTGTATCTTATATGGCCCGATGTACTTCTTGGCATACACCTTCAGCAGGAAGTTCTTTGGGGAACTTTCAGACCCATTGTCCTGGGTGAGTCTCCGGGCCTAAGGGCTCTTGCTCTGAGAAGATGGGTAGACGGTGGCCAAATTGGGGCCTACAGGGAGCAGCTTGATCATCCTAGGTTCTTTGTGGGGCTGACAGTGGACGTTTTGGCCCTACCTCCTTGAGAATACCTGAGAACTAGTCTCTCCTGTTGTGGGTGGTTCAGATAGCTCTATGTGACTCTAGTATGCTCTAGATAGCTCTAGTATGACCCTAACTGCTTGACAAAGTGTCATGAGTAAACCATTAATTTCAAGAAACATACTGCGACGTACTATGGAATGCTCACCATTCTGCATTCACACTCATCATACTGCCCTTCAGCCTTGTCTGCATGATTTTCATTGCTGGGGGATTTTCATTCTTTGTGGCTCTTCGCAACAGTCGCAGCAAACAGCAGCGATAAGCTGAGTTGGCCAGATTTGGAGTTCCAGGAATTTTCCTACTGCATGGTAAATCTGTGACACCTATCATGTCTGCCTAGATGTGAAATGCCTAGTTACAGGTTTATGTTCTTGATCAACTGACCAGTGTTTACAGTTTGATGATTCTGGGAACCTGGTTCTGAAGCAGGTGAAAACCTGGCCAATAGAAACCTGCACTGTTGTTTTGAGAATACTTTTAGGAAGGCTGCAACTTACAGCAACTTGACTGACTTGGAGGAGTACACATCAGCAACCAGTTACTTCAACCAGCGCACCGATGGTGTTGCTGTCTCCAAGAACATCATCTCACGAACAACCAGAAACTTTACTGGATTTACTGTGGAGGTGTGTGCACTTGTGAAGACCCGAGACTTCACCATCAGAATAGCAAGGGCCAACCTTTCCCGGGCCATAGAGACGAAGCGCACACATGCCCAGAGAATGCTCATCCAGTCATGTGGCAGGGCATACAAGCCATCACCACCAAAAAGACATCACCAAAGGAAACTCACCATCACTCGCCTGTGACAGTGACGGCTCCATTCAATTCCTCAAATTGCAGAGGCTAACAGTCTGATGAAGGCACAACAACTTGTTTCTGAACCTTGCTAAAATGACATGGACATGACTGTTGACTTCTGGAGGACACAGAGCGGCAACCGATGAACATCAGCTGCTCCTGTGTGGAGATCGTCAACAGCACCAAATTCCTGGTTGGCCATCTGGAGGAGAACCTCACTTGGTCCCTCAACACGACAGCTCCTTGCACACGATAGCATCCAAAACATCTTCTCTTCCTGAGATGGCTGAGGATGGCTCAGCTTCCACTACCGATCCTTACCACTTTCTATAAAGGGACTATCGAGAGAATCCCGAACAGCTGCATCATAGTCTGGTGTTCCTCTCGGACCGCAAGACCTTACAGCAGATAGTGAGAACAGCAGAAAAGTTTTGTTACTCTTGTTTGCACATTTGCACGAGCACTTTATGTTGTCTCTTTTTTTTCTATAGAACTTAGTTTTCTGTTAACTTAAAAATGTCAATCTGTCTTGTCACAGCTAGGCAGCTAATTAGGTTGCTTAGTTAGCTAGTTAGTTTTTGCTCATTCATGATGTTAATTTATGTTGTATGTAGGATCTTGCTCCTAGAGGAACGTTGTTTCATGTCACTGTGTACTAAACTGTATATGGTTGAAATGAAAATAAAAGCCTACTTGAATTTGGCTCAGTTAGCCTAGGTTTTGAACACATTAAGTGAACAACAAGCTAAAGCCCCATGTTTTGTGTTCACCCGCATGTAAAAACCTACACCTAGACATTGTGGCACGCCCATTCCTGGGATGCTGGGATCCAGTCAGCTATGTCTCTCCGCTACAGAAACATTACCTCACACCGTGTCATTTCTAGGCTGACCCGCCATAAGAAGTACTCAGGCCTCCGACCTGCATTGGGGGAAGTGTACGTCGATACACCACCATTTCCCCATGTATTTGCTGCCTCTCTTCTGTCCCTCCTCATCGCTTACTGAATGTATCCACATTATTTTATTCTATAAACTATAAACAAAAAGCTGTTTCTGTATTTATGTTTTTTTATTTTCTTATTTCATATTTAGTTTCTTATTCATACTCTATTAATTTATTAGTATAGTCATATTCTTTGTTTGAATACTCTCTTTTTTATGCCTGGGTCATGCACGGTTGTCAAAGCATTTCTCTGAATATCATTTTGTGAATGATTGTGTATTTGACAAATAAAATTGGACATTAAATTGAAACCAAATTCACATTTATTAAACATGATCTATTAATTTAGCAACTTCGTCATTCATTTTAACATTGCTTCCTTTTTAACTGTATGTAAAATACATAGGGGTGTGAATCAGTTTTCATATAAAGTGAAAATCAGATTTGTGATATTAAAAAAGTGAAAGAAATAATTTCCAAAACATTCATGAATTCTGGCACACATGTCAAATAACAACTTTTTATTCTTCGTTATTCTTCGTCACGTTTGAGTATGAAACCTGAAAAAAATCTTGTTTCGCATGTTTTACATGAGCATGCATTAGTTGAGAGAGACAAGCGCTTTCCTGACAGCGCTACATGGGCAAACGCTTTATCTCAACATGAGAAGCATAAATGTGAAAAGAATCATTTTCAAAAAAGATCATTTCCAACACTTTTATGGCAAACATTTCGAATAACATTTTTTTGTTATTCGTTTTCAGGTTTTGAGCATATATAAAGCATATAAATTAATTTTGTACGTTTATCATTATTATTCATTAGTTGTGTGAGAAAACCGCTTTCCTGAGCTCGTACAGCCCTAAGAACGCAGCAAACGCTTTATCTCACCATGACACGCATAAAAGTGAAAGGAAGGATAATTTCCAACACTTTCATGCATTATGACATTCATGTTGATTATGACATTCACATTTTGACCATAAAAAGTGCATATAAACTCATTTTGTGTGTTTCTCATGACGATGCCTTAGTTGTGTGAGAAAACCGCTTTCCTGAGCACGTACAGCGCTAAGGACGCAGCAAACGCTTTATCTCACCATGACACGCATAAAAGTGAAAGGAAGGATAATTTCCAACACTTTCATGCATTATGACATTCATGTAGATTAACAAATGTTTTGTTAGTCTTTTTCACCTTTTGAGCATGAAAAATGCATTGTAATACGTTTTGGGTGTTTCACATGACGATGCCTTAGTTGTGTGAGAAAACCGCTTTCCTGAGCTCGTACAGGGCTAAGAACACAGCAAACGCTTTATCTCATCATGACATGCATAAAATTGAAAGGAATGATGATTTCCAACACTTTCATGCATTATGACATTCATGTTGATTAACAAATGTTTTGTTAGTCTTTTTCACCTTTTGAGCAAAAAAAATGCATAGCAATAGGTTTTCGGTTTTTCACATGACGATGCCATAGTTGTGTGAGAAAACCGCTTTCCTGAGCTCGTACAGCGCTAAGAACACACCAAACGCTTTATCTCATCATGACATGCATAAAAGTGAAAGGAATGATGATTTCCAACACTTTCATGCATTATGACATTCATGTTGACTAACAAATTTTTTATTAGTTTTTATCACATTTTGACCATAAAAAGTGCATATAAACTCATTTTGTGTGTTTCACATGACGATGCCTTAGTTGTGTGAGAAAACCGCTTTCCTGAGCTCGTACAGCGCTAAGGACGCAGCAAACGCTTTATCTCACCATGACACGCATAAGAGTGAAAGGAAGGATAATTTCCAACACTTTCATGCATTATGACATTCATGTAGATTAACAAATGTTTTGTTAGTCTTTTTCACCTTTTGAGCATAAAAAAATGCATAGTAATACGTTTTGGGTGTTTCACATGACGATGCCTTAGTTGTGTGAGAAAACCGCTTTCCTGAGCTCGTACAGCGCTAAGGACGCAGCAAACGCTTTATCTCATCATGACATGCATAAAATTGAAAGGAATGATGATTTCCAACACTTTCATGCATTATGACATTCATGTTGATTAACAAATGTTTTGTTAGTCTTTTTCACCTTTTGAGCAAAAAAAATGCATAGCAATAGGTTTTCGATTTTTCACATGACGATGCCTTAGTTGTGTGAGAAAACCGCTTTCCTGAGCTCGTACAGCGCTAAGAACACACCAAACGCTTTATCTCATCATGACATGCATAAAAGTGAAAGGAATGATGATTTCCAACACTTTCATGAATTATGACATTCATGTTGACTAACAAATTTTTTATTAGTTTTTTATAACATTTTGAGCATAAAAAGTGCATATAAACTCATTTTGTGTGTTTCACATGACGATGCCTTAGTTGTGTGAGAAAACCGCTTTCCTGAGCTCGTACAGCCCTAAGAACGCAGCAAACGCTTTATCTCACCATGACACGCATAAAAGTGAAAGGAAGGATAATTTCCAACACTTTCATGCATTATGACATTCAAGTTGAGGAACAAATTTTCTGTTAGTCTTTTTCACGTTTTGAGCATAAAAAGTGCATATAAACTCATTTGATGTGTTTCACATGACATGCCATAGTTGTGTGAGAAAACCGCTTTCCTGAGCTCGTACAGCGCTAAGAATACAGCAAACGCTTTATCTCATCATGACATGCATAACATTGAAAGGAATGATGATTTCCAACACTTTCATGCATTATGTCATTCATGTTGACTAACAAATTTTTTGTTACTCTTTTTCACGTTTTGAGCATAAAAAGTCCATATAAACTCATTTGATGTGTTTCACATGACATGCCTTAGTTGTGTAAGAAAACCGCTTTCCTGAGCTCGTACAGCGCTAAGAACGCAGCAAACGCTTTATCTCACCATGACACGCATAAAAGTGAAAGGATCATTTCCAACACTTTCATGCATTATAACATTCATGTTGAGTAACAAATGTTTTGTTAGTCTTTTTCACCTTTTGAGCATAAAAAGTGCATATAAACTCATTTGATGTGTTTCACATGACGATGCCTTAGTTGTGTGAGAAAACCGCTTCCCTGAGCTCTAAGAACACAGCAAACGCTTTTTTCCATAACTATTTTTTGTTAGCCCTTTTCATATTTTGAGCATGAAAAGTGCATATAAAAGTGCATTGTGTATTTTACAAATTCTATTCTACACACACAAAAGCTAAAAACATTAAACATGCATTAAAGATACTGCACACAGACCCAGACGAGAGACACACAAAAATGCAACACATAAATTCATATAAACTCACACACACACACACACACACACACACACACACACACACACACACACACACACACACACACACACACACACTGACACATACACACACACACACACACACACACACACAAAACCACCAAATAGATTATTATATTAATTATTATAATTATTCATTTTATAGTACTATTCTGCACGAAAAAACACTACACACCTGAACCATACATGAAACATACTGCAAACACAGACCCATACGACACACACACACCACACAAATATACACAGACACACACACACACACACACACACACACACACACACGTTTTCCACATTCTACCCATTCCACAGAAACGATGACCTGCTCAAGCCCTTGTGCCATTATAGTCATCACCAAACCCGAACAACATTGAGACAGCTAGCAATGGCGTATCAGGAAGAGACGTCCAGGAATAGTGATGCCTTAAACTTATGTCATATTTGTTTAATAGGTCTTAGCATGCTGAAAAGGCACACAAGTTGTGAAGTTCGAACAAGTGGCTATGGCAAAGCTGCTTGGGCCCGCTCATCCTTGCTTGTAACTATATTTCTGCTTTGTTTTTTAGCCAGACCAGGGAACAGTATATGCCTGTATTGTATTGTGCCATTAATGTTCCTCGCCTGACTGTGTCCCCAATGGGTCCCCATTGCGATGTTGCTGTCGATGGACCTGCCAGAGTACTGCACAAGACTGGCTTAAGTGAGCTTGAGGAGGTGTTTATCCTCATCGACAGGCGAGGAGTAATCAACTGTATGCAACTGAAATTAAATCTTTGTTGCATCTTCAATGACCGATTCAAATACCGATGTACCTTCTTGCCTTCAAACTTGAGCAGATTTTTTTTGGGGGGAACTCTTAAATCTGGGTGAGGCTCTTGGTCTTGGGGGCTTCCTCTGGAAGCATATGGGTAGCCAACTTGGCTGCAGGGAGCAGATTGATCAAGCAGTCCTAGGTTCTTTGTGCGGGGTGTCCACGTTTTTGGCCCTTCCTCTTCGAGAATACCTTCCTATGAGTCCACCTGTTTGTGAAAGACTGGGGAAGGGGGTTGTGGATGTTTTAGTTAACTTAGATGCTATGACTCCATCTGCTCAAAAAAATGCCACAAGTATCCCACGCATTTCCCCAAATGTACCGCTGCCTATTATGGAACGCTCACCACTTAGCACATCATACAGCTCTTCGGTCGTCTCTGTGTGCCTTTAATTTCTGTGCCACAAGGGTGGTTCCTAGCAAAGTTTGCAACAGCAATAAGCGATAAGCTGAGCTGGGAAGTTCCAGGAATTCAAACACATCCTGAACACACACACACACACACACACACACACACGCACGCACGCAAGCACGCACGCACGTACGCACACATATACTACAATCTATACATACACATACACACATACTACACATTTACCAAACACACACACACTAGATAGCCACATCCTACACACTTACATCTTAGACTTACACATACTACACATACACACAACCATTACACATGCTTTCTAGACACATATAAACACATACGCTCAATACAAACACACTCACATCCCAATGACACACAGCACACAGACAACACACATAATAAATAAATAATAACCACAGACAAACACACATCTCACACACATCCTACAACCAAGATGCTATGACTCCATCTGCTCAAAAAAATGCCACAAGTATCCCACGCATTTCCCCAAATGTACCGCTGCCTATTATGGAACGCTCACCACTTAGCACATCATACAGCTCTTCGGTCGTCTCTGTGTGCCTTTAATTTCTGTGCCACAAGGGTGGTTCCTAGCAAAGTTTGCAACAGCAATAAGCGATAAGCTGAGCTGGGAAGTTCCAGGAATTCAAACACATCCTGAACACACACACACACACACACACACGCACGCACGCAAGCACGCACGCACGTACGCACACATATACTACAATCTATACATACACATACACACATACTACACATTTACCAAACACACACACACTAGATAGCCACATCCTACACACTTACATCTTAGACTTACACATACTACACATACACACAACCATTACACATGCTTTCTAGACACATATAAACACATACGCTCAATACAAACACACTCACATCCCAATTACACATAGCACACAGACAACACACATAATAAATAAATAATAACCACAGACAAACACACATCTCACACACATCCTACAACCAAGATGCTATGACTCCATCTGCTCAAAAAAATGCCACAAGTATCCCACGCATTTCCCCAAATGTACCGCTGCCTATTATGGAACGCTCACCACTTAGCACATCATACAGCTCTTCGGTCGTCTCTGTGTGCCTTTAATTTCTGTGCCACAAGGGTGGTTCCTAGCAAAGTTTGCAACAGCAATAAGCGATAAGCTGAGCTGGGAAGTTCCAGGAATTCAAACACATCCTGAACACACACACACACACACACACACACACACGCACGCACGCAAGCACGCACGCACGTACGCACACATATACTACAATCTATACATACACATACACACATACTACACATTTACCAAACACACACACACTAGATAGCCACATCCTACACACTTACATCTTAGACTTACACATACTACACATACACACAACCATTACACATGCTTTCTAGACACATATAAACACATACGCTCAATACAAACACACTCACATCCCAATTACACATAGCACACAGACAACACACATAATAAATAAATACAGACAAACACACATCTCACACACATCCTACAACCAAGGTGCGACCACAGTTGTTTGGTCCCGCTCATCGCTGCTTGTTATTATATTGCTTTTTTGTCTTTCCGCTGTTCCCTTTCAGGGGTCGCCACAGCAAATCATCCACCTCCATCCACCATCCACCATCCACCCTATCCTTTGTATCCTCTTCTCTCACGCCAACTACCTTTATGTCTTTTCTAACTACATCCATAAATCTCCTCTTTGGTCTTATAGACCTCCTGCTTGGCAGTTCCAACCTCAGCATCCCTCTACCGATATATTCACAATCTCTCCCCTGAACATGTCCAAAACACCTCAGTCTGGCCTCTCCAAAACATCTAAGGTGTGTTGGCACTCTGATGACCTTATTCTTAATCCTATCCATCCTTGTCATGCCCAAAGAGAACCTCAACATCTTCATCTCCACTACCTCCAGCTCTGCGTCCTGTCTTTTCTTCAGTGCCACTGTCTCTAAGCCATAGAGCATGGCTGTTCTCACCACTGTCTTGTACACCTTTCCTTTCATTCTCGCTGAGCTAGTCTTTTATCACTCAGCACACCTGACACTTTTCTCTACCCGTTCCTTCATTCCTCCGTTTTCCAGAACATACCTCAACCTCTCCAAATTTTCCTCCACCTGTTCCCTGCTCTTGCTTACAAAGCACAATGTCATGTGCAAACATCATAGTCCATGGAGACTCCTATCTAACCTCATCTGTCATCATGTCCATCACATGTCCTTGATCACTCCACCTTGAACTCTTCTGTCACACCTACAGCACATCTCAACACTGTCTTACAGCTCTCATACATGTCCTGCACCACTCTAACATACTTCTCCGCCACTCCAGACTTTCTCATACAACACCACAGAACCTCTCTCGGCACCCTGTCGTATGCTTTCTCTAAATCCACAAAGATACAAGGGAACTCTATATTACCTTGTCAGTACTTCTCCATCAGCATCCTCAAAGCAAATAGTGCATCTGTTGTACACTTTCTAGGTATGAAACCATATTGCTGTTCACAAATGCTCACCTCTGCCCTTAACCTAGCTTCCACTACTCTTTCTAAAAAGGTTCATTGTATGGCTCATCAGCTTTATGCCTCTGTAATTGCCACAGCTCTGCACATCTCCTTTGTTCTTAAAAAATTGGAACCAATACACTTCTTCTCCATTCCTCTGAAATCCTCTCACTCTCCATGATCTTGTTAAACAAACATGTTAGAAACTCTACTGCGACCTCTCCTAAGCACTTCCATACCTCCACAGGTATGTCATCAGGACCAACAGCCTTTCCACTCTTCATCCTCTGTAATGCCCTCCTCACCTCACTCTTACTAATATTTGCTACTTCCTGCCACTCACCTCTTCTACTCTTTGTTCTCTTTCATTTTCCTCATTCATCAACTCTTTAAAGTATTCCTTCCATCTTCCCATCACGCTCCTGGCATCTGTCAGTACTTTTCCATCGTTATCTTTAATCACTCTAACATGCTGCACATCCTTCCCATCTCTATCTCTCTGATTCACCAACCTGTACAGATCCATGGGAAAAACAAATTGAACCTTGATCCTAAGCTTCTAGCCTTGCTACCTTTCCACCTTGTCTCCTGGACACACAGTATGTCCACCTTCCATCTCTGCATCATGTCAACCAACTCTCTTGCCTTCCCTGTCATAGCCCCAACATTCAAATTCCCCCCTAACACTCCTAAACTCATGCCTCCTCTCCTTTGTCGACCAACCATAGCCTAATTTCCACCAGGAGCCTGTAGGTGATATTGATGGTGATAGACCCGCCAGAGTGCTGCACAGAACTGGCATGAGCAAGCTCGAGGGGGTGTTTATCTTCATTAACTGGGGAGTGACCGGCGTTACGCAACCGAAATTGCCCAATGGCCCGACGTACTGATGTACATTCTTGACATCAACCTTTAGCAGCAGGTTCTTGGAGAACTTCTAGACCCACTGTGAGGTACTGGGTCTTGGGGGCTTGCTCTGGGAACGTGGGTAGATGGTAGGCCAAACTGGCTGCAAATTGATCACGTAATCCTAGGTTCTTTGTGGGAGGAAGAGTGCAATTTCTGTCCCTACCTCTTTGAGAATACCTCCTATAAGTCCAGCTGTTTGTGAGACACTGGTGAAGGGGGGTGTTGGTGGATGAGATTGCTCAGACCCTATGATTCTATCTTCTTGACAAAGATGGCACGAGTAACCCACCCATTTCCACAAACGTACCGTGGCGTACTATGGAACGCTCACCACCTAGCATATCATACAGCAATTTGGCCTCCTCTGAACACACCAGACAAAAATGTCTCCAAAATCACACACGACACAAACATCTTACAAAACAACAACAACACATACACTGCACAAACACACACACATACACTGCACAGACATTAACTCCACAAAATACACTGTAATTACCTAAAGACACTCACAAACTTGACATACATATCCTAAACACACCCCACACTCACACACACAGACACACACTTCACACACAGATGACATAGACACGACACACACAAACATACATACACATACAGTACTACACAAACTACATATACTACACACACACATATACTCACACACATGTGCACACACACTATAAACAAACACTGACACACACAAACTACTCATCCTACACATACCGTACACATCCTACACACACACGCATCAATGCCTAGTACACATCCTATACACACCCTATTTCTCCTGCACAAATGAAGACCGGGCCCAAGCATCTGCGCCATTGCAGTCGTCACCATGCAATCACTAGCAATGACACATAGAAAGAGATGTCCAACCCCGACGATGACTTAAACTTAAGTCCTATTTAGTGACATCATTGTCCAGTGGGTTTTATGGGTCTCAACATGCTCAAAAGTCTCTCAGGTTGTGCGGTGCATCTGGGTGCCTATGACCAACACTTTCATGCTTGGGCCCTCTCATCATTGCTTTCAAATATATTTCTTCTTTTTATTTTTTTAAAAGGCTGCAGGCCCAACTCCTAGGTTTTCATCTTCTGACAGAACTTCTTCTTGGACTTCCAGACTGTCGTATGGTATGCGCCAGGCTGAGACCCACGAGTGTTCAATGTACCCACCAGAGGGCTGCACAGTACTGGCTTGAGCAAGCTTGAGGTAGGGTTCATCTTCATCGACCAGAGAATGACCGGTGGTTAGCAACCAAAATGAATGCTAGTTGTATCTTATATGGCCCGATGTACTTCTTGGCATACACCTTCAGCAGGAAGTTCTTTGGGGAACTTTCAGACCCATTGTCCTGGGTGAGTCTCCGGGCCTAAGGGCTCTTGCTCTGAGAAGATGGGTAGACGGTGGCCAAATTGGGGCCTACAGGGAGCAGCTTGATCATCCTAGGTTCTTTGTGGGGCTGACAGTGGACGTTTTGGCCCTACCTCCTTGAGAATACCTGAGAACTAGTCTCTCCTGTTGTGGGTGGTTCAGATAGCTCTATGTGACTCTAGTATGCTCTAGATAGCTCTAGTATGACCCTAACTGCTTGACAAAGTGTCATGAGTAAACCATTAATTTCAAGAAACATACTGCGACGTACTATGGAATGCTCACCATTCTGCATTCACACTCATCATACTGCCCTTCAGCCTTGTCTGCATGATTTTCATTGCTGGGGATTTTCATTCTTTGTGGCTCTTCGCAACAGTCGCAGCAAACAGCAGCGATAAGCTGAGTTGGCCAGATTTGGAGTTCCAGGAATTTTCCTACTGCATGGTAAATCTGTGACACCTATCATGTCTGCCTAGATGTGAAATGCCTAGTTACAGGTTTATGTTCTTGATCAACTGACCAGTGTTTACAGTTTGATGATTCTGGGAACCTGGTTCTGAAGCAGGTGAAAACCTGGCCAATAGAAACCTGCACTGTTGTTTTGAGAATACTTTTAGGAAGGCTGCAACTTACAGCAACTTGACTGACTTGGAGGAGTACACATCAGCAACCAGTTACTTCAACCAGCGCACCGATGGTGTTGCTGTCTCCAAGAACATCATCTCACGAACAACCAGAAACTTTACTGGATTTACTGTGGAGGTGTGTGCACTTGTGAAGACCCGAGACTTCACCATCAGAATAGCAAGGGCCAACCTTTCCCGGGCCATAGAGACGAAGCGCACACATGCCCAGAGAATGCTCATCCAGTCATGTGGCAGGGCATACAAGCCATCGCCACCAAAAAGACATCACCAAAGGAAACTCACCATCACTCGCCTGTGACAGTGACGGCTCCATTCAATTCCTCAAATTGCAGAGGCTAACAGTCTGATGAAGGCACAACAACTTGTTTCTGAACCTTGCTAAAATGACATGGACATGACTGTTGACTTCTGGAGGACACAGAGCGGCAACCGATGAACATCAGCTGCTCCTGTGTGGAGATCGTCAACAGCACCAAATTCCTGGTTGGCCATCTGGAGGAGAACCTCACTTGGTCCCTCAACACGACAGCTCCTTGCACACGATAGCATCCAAAACATCTTCTCTTCCTGAGATGGCTGAGGATGGCTCAGCTTCCACTACCGATCCTTACCACTTTCTATAAAGGGACTATCGAGAGAATCCCGAACAGCTGCATCATAGTCTGGTGTTCCTCTCGGACCGCAAGACCTTACAGCAGATAGTGAGAACAGCAGAAAAGTTTTGTTACTCTTGTTTGCACATTTGCACGAGCACTTTATGTTGTCTCTTTTTTTTCTATAGAACTTAGTTTTCTGTTAACTTAAAAATGTCAATCTGTCTTGTCACAGCTAGGCAGCTAATTAGGTTGCTTAGTTAGCTAGTTAGTTTTTGCTCATTCATGATGTTAATTTATGTTGTATGTAGGATCTTGCTCCTAGAGGAACGTTGTTTCATGTCACTGTGTACTAAACTGTATATGGTTGAAATGAAAATAAAAGCCTACTTGAATTTGGCTCAGTTAGCCTAGGTTTTGAACACATTAAGTGAACAACAAGCTAAAGCCCCATGTTTTGTGTTCACCCGCATGTAAAAACCTACACCTAGACATTGTGGCACGCCCATTCCTGGGATGCTGGGATCCAGTCAGCTATGTCTCTCCGCTACAGAAACATTACCTCACACCGTGTCATTTCTAGGCTGACCCGCCATAAGAAGTACTCAGGCCTCCGACCTGCATTGGGGGAAGTGTACGTCAATACACCACCATTTCCCCATGTATTTGCTGCCTCTCTTCTGTCCCTCCTCATCGCTTACTGAATGTATCCACATTATTTTATTCTATAAACTATAAACAAAAAGCTGTTTCTGTATTTATGTTTTTTTATTTTCTTATTTCATATTTAGTTTCTTATTCATACTCTATTAATTTATTAGTATAGTCATATTCTTTGTTTGAATACTCTCTTTTTTATGCCTGGGTCATGCACGGTTGTCAAAGCATTTCTCTGAATATCATTTTGTGAATGATTGTGTATTTGACAAATAAAATTGGACATTAAATTGAAACCAAATTCACATTTATTAAACATGATCTATTAATTTAGCAACTTCGTCATTCATTTTAACATTGCTTCCTTTTTAACTGTATGTAAAATACATAGGGGTGTGAATCAGTTTTCATATAAAGTGAAAATCAGATTTGTGATATTAAAAAAGTGAAAGAAATAATTTCCAAAACATTCATGAATTCTGGCACACATGTCAAATAACAACTTTTTATTCTTCGTTATTCTTCGTCACGTTTGAGTATGAAACCTGAAAAAAATCTTGTTTCGCATGTTTTACATGAGCATGCATTAGTTGAGAGAGACAAGCGCTTTCCTGACAGCGCTACATGGGCAAACGCTTTATCTCAACATGAGAAGCATAAATGTGAAAAGAATCATTTTCAAAAAAGATCATTTCCAACACTTTTATGGCAAACATTTCGAATAACATTTTTTTTGTTATTCGTTTTCAGGTTTTGAGCATATATAAAGCATATAAATTAATTTTGTACGTTTATCATTATTATTCATTAGTTGTGGGAGAAAACCGCTTTCCTGAGCTCGTACAGCCCTAAGAACGCAGCAAACGCTTTATCTCACCATGACACGCATAAAAGTGAAAGGAAGGATAATTTCCAACACTTTCATGCATTATGACATTCATGTTGATTATGACATTCACATTTTGACCATAAAAAGTGCATATAAACTCATTTTGTGTGTTTCTCATGACGATGCCTTAGTTGTGTGAGAAAACCGCTTTCCTGAGCACGTACAGCGCTAAGGACGCAGCAAACGCTTTATCTCACTATGACACGCATAAAAGTGAAAGGAAGGATAATTTCCAACACTTTCATGCATTATGACATTCATGTTGATTAACAAATGTTTTGTTAGTCTTTTTCACCTTTTGAGCAAAAAAAATGCATAGCAATAGGTTTTCGGTTTTTCACCTGACGATGCCATAGTTGTGTGAGAAAACCGCTTTCCTGAGCTCGTACAGCGCTAAGAACACACCAAACGCTTTATCTCATCATGACATGCATAAAAGTGAAAGGAATGATGATTTCCAACACTTTCATGCATTATGACATTCATGTTGACTAACAAATTTTTTATTAGTTTTTTATAACATTTTGAGCATAAAAAGTGCATATAAACTCATTTTGTGTGTTTCACATGACGATGCCTTAGTTGTGTGAGAAAACCGCTTTCCTGAGCTCGTACAGCCCTAAGAACGCAGCAAACGCTTTATCTCACCATGACACGCATAAAAGTGAAAGGAAGGATATTTTCCAACACTTTCATGCATTATGACATTCAAGTTGAGGAACAAATTTTCTGTTAGTCTTTTTCACGTTTTGAGCATAAAAAGTGCATATGAACTCATTTGATGTGTTTCACATGACATGCCATAGTTGTGTGAGAAAACCGCTTTCCTGAGCTCGTACAGCGCTAAGGACGCAGCAAACGCTTTATCTCACCATGACACGCATAAGAGTGAAAGGAAGGATAATTTCCAACACTTTCATGCATTATGACATTCATGTAGATTAACAAATGTTTTGTTAGTCTTTTTCACCTTTTGAGCATAAAAAAATGCATAGTAATACGTTTTGGGTGTTTCACATGACGATGCCTTAGTTGTGTGAGAAAACCGCTTTCCTGAGCTCGTACAGCGCTAAGGACGCAGCAAACGCTTTATCTCATCATGACATGCATAAAATTGAAAGGAATGATGATTTCCAACACTTTCATGCATTATGACATTCATGTTGATTAACAAATGTTTTGTTAGTCTTTTTCACCTTTTGAGCAAAAAAAATGCATAGCAATAGGTTTTCGATTTTTCACATGACGATGCCTTAGTTGTGTGAGAAAACCGCTTTCCTGAGCTCGTACAGCGCTAAGAACACACCAAACGCTTTATCTCATCATGACATGCATAAAAGTGAAAGGAATGATGATTTCCAACACTTTCATGAATTATGACATTCATGTTGACTAACAAATTTTTTATTAGTTTTTTATAACATTTTGAGCATAAAAAGTGCATATAAACTCATTTTGTGTGTTTCACATGACGATGCCTTAGTTGTGTGAGAAAACCGCTTTCCTGAGCTCGTACAGCGCTAAGGACGCAGCAAACGCTTTATCTCACCATGCCACGCATAAGAGTGAAAGGAAGGATAATTTCCAACACTTTCATGCATTATGACATTCATGTAGATTAACAAATGTTTTGTTAGTCTTTTTCACCTTTTGAGCATAAAAAAATGCATAGTAATACGTTTTGGGTGTTCCACATGACGATGCCTTAGTTGTGTGCGAAAACCGCTTTCCTGAGCTCGTACAGGGCTAAGGACGCAGCAAACGCTTTATCTCATCATGACATGCATAAAATTGAAAGGAATGATGATTTCCAACACTTTCATGCATTATGACATTCATGTTGATTAACAAATGTTTTGTTAGTCTTTTTCACCTTTTGAGCAAAAAAAAATGCATAGCAATAGGTTTTCGATTTTTCACATGACGATGCCTTAGTTGTGTGAGAAAACCGCTTTCCTGGGCTCGTACAGCGCTAAGAACACACCAAACGCTTTATCTCATCATGACATGCATAAAAGTGAAAGGAATGATGATTTCCAACACTTTCATGAATTATGACATTCATGTTGACTAACAAATTTTTTATTAGTTTTTTATAAAATTTTGAGCATAAAAAGTGCATATAAACTCATTTTGTGTGTTTCACATGACGATGCCTTAGTTGTGTGAGAAAACCGCTTTCCTGAGCTCGTACAGCCCTAAGAACGCAGCAAACGCTTTATCTCACCATGACACGCATAAAAGTGAAAGGAAGGATAATTTCCAACACTTTCATGCATTATGACATTCAAGTTGAGGAACAAATTTTCTGTTAGTCTTTTTCACGTTTTGAGCATGAAAAGGGCATATAAACTCATTTGATGTGTTTCACATGACATGCCATAGTTGTGTGAGAAAACCGCTTTCCTGAGCTCGTACAGCGCTAAGAATACAGCAAACGCTTTATCTCATCATGACATGCATAACATTGAAAGGAATGATGATTTCCAGCACTTTCATGCATTATGTCATTCATGTTGACTAACAAATTTTTTGTTACTCTTTTTCACGTTTTGAGCATAAAAAGTCCATATAAACTCATTTGATGTGTTTCACATGAAATGCCTTAGTTGTGTAAGAAAACCGCTTTCCTGAGCTCGTACAGCGCTAAGAACGCAGCAAACGCTTTATCTCACCATGACACGCATAAAAGTGAAAGGATCATTTCCAACACTTTCATGCATTATAACATTCATGTTGAGTAACAAATGTTTTGTTAGTCTTTTTCACCTTTTGAGCATAAAAAGTGCATATAAACTCATTTGATGTGTTTCACATGACGATGCCTTAGTTGTGTGAGAAAACCGCTTCCCTGAGCTCTAAGAACACAGCAAACGCTTTTTTCCATAACTATTTTTTGTTAGCCCTTTTCATATTTTGAGCATGAAAAGTGCATATAAAAGTGCATTGTGTATTTTACAAATTCTATTCTACACACACAAAAGCTAAAAACATTAAACATGCATTAAAGCTACTGCACACAGACCCAGACAAGAGACACACAAAAATGCAACACATAAATTCATATAAACTCACACACACACACACACACACACACACACACACACACACACACACACACACACACACACACACACACACACTGACA
>QNUK01001471.1:0-53166 GCA_013621035.1 Clarias magur | reverse complement strand
ATTTCTGAATAATATGTGCAACTGTAGTCACAGGAACATCTAGCTGCTTGGAAATGGTCTTATAGCCTTTACCTTTAACATGCTTGTCTATAATTTTCTTTCGAATCTCCTGAGACAACTCTTTCCTTCGCTTCCTCTGGTCCATGTTGAGTGTGGTACATACCATGTCACCAAACAACACAGTGACGACCTGGAGCCCCATATATAGGCCCACTGACTGATTACAAGATTGTAGACACCTGTGATGCTAATTAGTGGACACACCTTGAATTAACATGTCCCTTTGGTCACATTATTTTCAGTATTTTCTAGGGGTGCCATAATTTTTCTCCAGGCCTGTTCCATGAGTTTATGTTTTTTTATAATTCTGTTGAAGCATGGTTGAAAAGCAATGTCTGACTTTAATTGGTTAACATTCATAGAATTTTTTTAAATGATTACTTTTGTCAGATTAAAGTTATTTCTGTGACCGTTGTGAGTTTTTCTTTCATTGACCGAAGGGTACCAACAATTTTGTCCATGTGTGTAGGTACGTGGCGGAGTCTGTTTTCCATGGATGAGGTTAGACGCTGAGTGAGGGGAATCAAATCAAATGGTATATTTGTGTTTTCAGATATGTCAGGTAGAACAAAAGTTAGCATTACTTTTAGAAAGGGTCAATTTTGCCACTTACGGAATATGGGAATGATATCGCAAATATGTAGAACCTTTAAAAATATTATGAAAATTTTTTGATCATTAAAACAATCAAAAACAACCACAAAACCATGTGATCATGTGTATTTGTGCTATTTCTTTGCCTATGTGACCCATTTCATAATTTTATAATCAAATAAAATCCAGTTCTTCATATTGTCTATTTTGTCCTGAAAAAAAGGATAAGTCACTCAATACTGCACAATCCTGAGCTCTATATATGTTTATTAAAAACAGCAAACAAATAATGGCTAAAATGCTGTGAGCTTTAAGAAGTACCTGACAATAAAACATTCATTAAATTCCACCAAAAGACATAAATTTGAGGTTTTGCCATCTAAAAGAAGAAAGTCAAAACTACTCCTACTGGAATGTCAGGTTCAGGCTGATTATACAGAAAGTCCACAGTCGAAAATAAAATCGGAACACTTGAGCAGTTATTCGGAAATGTTTAAGGATTGTTGGAAGGTAGATGTTTGAGGAACTTCTAGCTTCACTTCTGCAATGAGCACCAAAGCAAAACCTTCAGTTCCTTTTTATTGACCAACTTTATGGTGATCTGAGTGAACTAATCATCAATATTCAGTGATGCTTTACAGCAATGGCAATTGTTAAAAGTGCGTTGCAAATGTAATATAATTGAATTAAATTGAATATATATGTTAATTTATATAAGACCCGTCAAGAACTGTTCCTGCATTATGCGAGCCAACTACCTCCTTTTGCAGGAGTCTGCAGTGACCTTTGTTCTGGGATAAGTTTGAGAATCTGCATGAACATTATGATCACTATCTACAGCGAGGCACACACACTTCTACCATTTACATTACACACACCGTGATAAATCAACACGCATGTATGTTAGTTTTTAGAAGAAATAAACTTACAGATGACAACAAGGTGATATTGTTCATCTTTTCATTTCAGTATTGAATATTTTAAAATGTTAAAGAAATATATATATATAATATATTATATATATATATATACATATATATAGATAGATAGATAGATAGATAGATAGATAGATAGATAGATAGATAGATAGATTTATGGGTTTTCTTACTAAATCTGATAAAATCAGTCATCACTTTAAACTATATTTTGAAGTCTGTGTGAGCAATACTGGGACTTTGATCCAAGGAAATAATTACCTTTAGCCCAGCACACAACCAAAAGGACACGCAGGTTGGTTATACTAAGGAGGCTTGAGACGCAAAGACTGGTGCGTAGTCGTACAAAACTACAGTACTATTAAATTTAATTTAATTTAATTGTTTCACCATTAATGTTAATGTAAATTTTTATTCTACTCTTATAATCCTCCCCAGATAAAAGCCATGGAAAGAATTAAATGATAGTTTTGACAATTGCATGTTTAAATGCATGTGTTCTGTTTCGAGGGCTCCAAGTTGATTTAATTAAGCTTATATTTTATTAATAAAAATGTTCTTAGAAATGTGACATATTTCACAATCATTTTGTATGGTTAGTTATAGACTCCCACATCCCCAAAAAACTACTTGACCACACACCACCCTTGAATTTTTTTCACACACACACACTTCCCCTCTGTCTTACACTCTCCCTCTCACACACACACACACACACACACTTACTGTACCACGGTCTTACACTTGCTCTTTGTACTACTTTTAATACACACCAACATGAATCTTCACACACTGGCACTCTTCTAACACAATTTCTCCATTGGTTTATTTTCACGGAGCTGTTTTGTGTGTTTTGGCTTGAGATTGATGAGGGAGTCAGACAGTTCCATGAGTCTTCTCCAGCACATCCCAAAGATTTTCAATGCAGTTAAAATCAGGCCCCTGAGACCAAATCATGTGCTGTCAGGATAAAAAAACAATCCACTGATGGGATCCTGCTTATTATTTTATCTCCACATGACGTTGCTGAGTCTCGACCTGAGCGACTGAAGCAACTCCAGATCATAACACTGTCTCCAGAGGCTTGTACAGTGGACACTATGCATGATGGGAGCATCACTTCATGCGCTTCCCTTCTCACCCTGACCACGCCCATCACTCTGGAATAGACTCAGTCTGGACTCATCAGGTCACATGACCTTTTCCCATTGTTGTCTATATAATCCCCTGCTACACTAATGCACTTGTGTCACTAGTGCTTGGACACCATCAAGGTAGAAAGATTTGCCAGTACGCCAGGGCCATGATTGGACCGTCTGCTTCACGTCTGAAACACTGGCCTCCAAGGAACTCCTTTAATGGTCCAAACATCTGGAGTTGTAGATCATTTATCCAGGGACTTTTTTTTTAAAGGAACAGGGTTCCACTTTTGTTAAATGTTCACAGGAAAAACTGCAGTTTGCTCTGAGCCACTTATCCTAGAATTGTCATTCACAGACATATGGCCTTTTAGAAATGGTTTTTATATGTTGGACACTTGGCAGGCCAGTACAGTGGAATCTTGGACTGCGAGCATAATTTGTTCCGGAAGCATGCTTGTATATCAAAGCACTCGTATATCAAAGTGAATTTCCCCCATAAGAATGAATGGAAAATAACCGTTTATTTATTCCACAACCACAAACATAATTAATGCAAAATGAAACAAATTAACCTGCACTTACCTTTGAAAACTGATGTTAGATGAGAGAGGAGAGGAGGAGGGCGGCAAACTGTAAACACACGTGCGTGCACAAAAACACACACACACACACACACACACACACACACACACTAACAGAATCGCTGCTCTGTCGGAAAACTTCTATTACAGGGAATCTCTCTAATGACACTTGCTTTTGCCTCCTTTTGAGGATTTTGTAACCAACAACTTGTATGGAACAAAAGTGAATCCGGGTCGGTTCCAACTGCTGTCTGCAAATCTGACTCTGTCCTGAAGTCACAACAAAGAAGTGAAACGGCTCCAACGTTTAAACACAGACCCGGTTCAGAGTCGTCGGCTATCGTGGTGTCTTCACTAAGTGAGAATGACTTTGTGATTGAGACAGTTTCTTCTCAGAGGGCCTTGGAGATGAGAAACCACATTTAGAATGAGAAATACAGGCTTCTAGATATAAAAATACACCTAGACTGAGTTAAAAAGATTTCTTAGAATGTGGAAAGTGTTCCAAAAAGTGCACTTAATATAAAGTTTATCTTACATCATCATGCATCAGTGATGAAGCTCATCAGGTCTGTGAGAAACGCTGCATGAATTTGCTTCTATGATATGCAGAATAAAACATGATATAAGAAGGTCGTGTCACTAATAGAACTCACTTTATTACAAATTAGGAAGAAATGTCAAATGTATTACAAATAATCACAATTGGTTGAGAATATATGAACTGTATTGTAAATAATAGAAGCTATTTTTGTACAAAATAGAAAAAGGATTAAAAAAATCTAAAGTTGTGAAAAATCTAGTTAGGTGGATTTGGGCGTGGCCTAAACAAATTGTACAAAGTGCAATAGCACCACCATCAGGCCAATAGGGGCCATTTTAATTGGATCGTAGGGCAATTGTGAGGCTAAAGTTCATAGTTTTAGATCTTATGGTCACTTCTGCACATATATTTAAGAAAGAAAGAAGAAACAAAGAAAGAGAGAGGGAGAGAGAGAGAGACGGCTTTCCAACTAACTTCATAGTGTTCCTGCAGCTTGTTATTAATAATAAAAATATATTAACTACATATTAATTTATTACAACATAAATATACTTACCGATTAAAAAGTTTATAATGAATAAAGTTTGAATGTAAATGTAATAATAAAAGATATTCCAGTTATACTGCAGTTATTGTATGTGTACAGACGTGAGATCTCTTACACGTGTGTATGAAATACGGAAAGTACTGAATCCGATTAACATGAAAAATGTTCCACTTGTGTGTGTTTCTGATTCTCACTGATGTGTGTGTTTACGCCAGAAGGTTTCACACAAAGACTGAAACATTCACATTATTACTGCTGAATAAGAGACAACTGTCACCACACAGAGCTGCTAAACTGCTGACTTGTAGACTAAACACGAACGCGTGTCTGGTTTACACCATGTGGAGCTTTAGACTGGAGTTCAGACCCAGTGCGGCCCTGATCCTGAAGCTGTAGGAGGAACACAGACATGACGGTGTTGAAGCCTGTGTGTTACTGCACGACGTTTCTGCACAAACCGCTGAGCTCTTTGCACCTCACACTGACCGTCAAACGGATGTCACATGACCAACTGATCTGTCATGTGTGAGTCTGTTCCCCGCTGAGATCACTGTGATGTCGAGCTCGGGGGAGACAACTGCTACAAAACGTTTACTCCGTTTACAGCGAAGAAATTCTCTGCCAAAACTGATGTGACATGAATTTACTTGCCTTTGTAGATTAGATGATCATATTGTCATTAATTATTTACTGTAATTATTACACTTTGTTATTCATCCATGGTCTATACCACACTGTCCTGTATGTAGGGTCACCGGTGGGCCTGGAGCCCGTCCCAGGAGACCCAGGGCATGAGGGGTACATCCTGGACACGGTGCCACACACTTATTAACTGCTAATTTAGGATTAGCAGTTAGCAGTTAGCTTAGTTTGCATGTCTTTTGACTGTGGGAGGAAACTGGAGTACCTGGAGGAAACCCACCAATCACAGGGAGAACCAGATCCAGGGCCGGGAATCGAACCCACGACCCTGGAGGTGCGAGGCGACAGTGCTACTGTAACTAGTACAAATTTTACAAATGTAATGGTCTGGGAGGAATCCTGTGTTTGAACATTTTAAGACAGAGTATCTTTTAAAATATAAAGTAATTTTGATTAGTTTCATCTTTTCATTGTGCCTTATGGTGTAAAATGTTCCTGTGCCCCCCTGATGGTCACTTCTTCTTCTTATTATTATTATTATTATTAGTCTTTCTCTTCCCTTTCAGGGGTCACCACAGCGAATCATCTGCCTCCATCTTACCCCATCACCTGCATCCTCTTCTCTCACACCAACATTCTTCATCCTATCCATCTTGTCACTCCCAAAGAGAAGCTCAACATCTTCATCTCTGCTATGTCCAGCTCTGTCTCCTGTCTCTTCTTCGGTGCCGCTGTCTCTAAGCCCCTGATGCTCAGGAAAATATTAGACATTGTCTTGTGGTGTTTTTTTCTTTGTTTGTTTTGTAAACACAGATGAAATCATGCCATAATATGATGTACAAATTTGCATATTAAAATTTGTTTTTGTGCTTAAGACTTTGTAATGTAATATATATACTCATAGTGTTTTTATTAATTTATAAAAGAAGGAATAGCAGAGACAAAGGACAGTTTAATGACCAGTGATGAATGATTTGATCTGATTCAGTCACAGACGACCATTTGATTGAAATATTTAAAATATGTAAGGAACACGGTGCTGATTTCTGATTCTGATTACAGATGCACATTTACATTAAATCTGAAACATGCAGGACAGATGCTGAAAGCGTTAAACACACTCGGTTTGAAACAGGAAGACGTACTGCACCCACTCACTCAGCAAAAATCCTTCTTATTTTCCTTTTGTTGTTAGTTTGTGTGTTTTTTGAAAACCATCACCTTTGTTTAGTTAAAACTCTTCCTGATGTTCTGCATCTAACATCCACCACCGAACAGAGTGAAAACTGTCCCGTACAGATTACGTAATCTCATCTCTAGATCCCGCCTCCTGATCCGTCGTGGCTCTTCACCGTCCTCTGTATTCTCTCCGACGTACCCACCCGAGTGTCTGTGATTATTACTGTTATCCAGGCAGCAGAACGCCGTCCAGTAATGACTGGGAACTCGCACTCTTTCATTCATGTCAGTGTCACCCGGCACGACCCCAGTCACTACATACGCACGCAGGCCTGCTTTAATGCAGAGTGTGTTCAAGAAATGAGCCACGTTCCTCTCTGTCGTCCTCCACCACCCGCGGGTGAACCTGGGGTTCTGTGGAGCAGCGTTGGTCAGGGTGAAGGTGGCGTTGGCACAGCTCTGGGTTTTGGCACGGTAAACTGGAGCCAGGTGCCCTCTGTCATATTTATTCACGTCATTTTCTTTTACGTCATCGTAATCAGAATTCAGAGCCTGATTAGCTCCATGATTTCGCACACCAGCTTCAGGTCTCATGTTCTTTCCTCCACGCCATGGAGAGTCCAGCTGCAGACGCAAACATAAGGGGGAAACACACACACACACACACACAGATTGTAGGACACTTTGTAGAAATTCATACACAGTTAAAAACAGAAAAGTCAGTTTCAACCGAGTAATCTGATTGGATGAGAGGCGTCCCATGAGTGGTGATAATAGATAGTAACAGCACTGGGCTGTTTAACTATGTATATCACTCTCAGGCACAGGTGTTCTTATGATCATCTACTGTCTTTCGGCTGTTCCCTTTCAGGGGTCTCCACAGTGAATCATCTGCCTCCATCTAACCCTGTCCTCTGCATCCTCTTCTCTCACACCAACTAACTTCATGTCCTCTCACACTGCATCCATAAATCTCCTCTCTGGTCTCCTCTAGACCTCCTGCCTGGCAGTTCCAACCTCAGCAACCTTCTACCGATATATTCACAACCTCTCCTCTGAACATGTCCAAACCACCTCAATCTGGCCTCTCTGACTTTGTCTCTAAGCCGTAGAGCATCGCTGGTCTCACCACAGTCTTGTACACCTTTACTTTAATTCTTGCTGACACTCTTTTATCACACAACATACCTCACACTTTTCTCCACCCATTCCAACCTGCATGTACTCGCCTCTTCACCTCCTTTCCACGCTCTCCGTTGCTCTGGACCTAAGTACTTAAAGTCCTGCATCTTCTTTGATTCTGCTCCCTGTAGCCTCAACATTCCACTTGCGTTCCTCTCATTCACACACATGTATTCTGTCTTACTACAGCTAACAGCTATTCCTCTGCTTTCCAGAGCGTTCTTACACCTCTCTAGATTTTCCTCCACCTGTTCCCTGCTCTCACTACAAAGCACAATGTCATCTGCAAGTCCATGGAGACTCCTGTCTAAACTCATCTGCCACCCAGTCCATCACCACAGCAAACAAAAAGGGGCTCAGAGCCGATCCTTGATGCAGACCCACCTCCACCTTGAACTCTTCTGTCACACCTACAGCACATCTCACCACTGTCTTACAGCTCTCATACATGTCCTGCACCACTCTAACATACTTCTCTGCCATTCCAGACTTCCTCATACAACACCACAGCTCCTCTCTCGGCACCCTGTCATACGCTTTCTATAAATCTACAAAGACACAATGCAACTCATCAGCTTTATTCCTCTGTAGTTGCCACAGCTCTGCACATCCCCCTTGTTCTTAAAGATCGGCACTAATACACTTCTCCTCCATTCCTCTGGGATCCTCTCACTCTCCAAGATCTTATTAAACAGTCTAGTCAGCAACTCTACTGCCACCTCTCCTAAGCACTTCCACACCTCCACAGGTATGTCATCAGGACCAACTGCCTTTCTACTCTTCAGCCTCCGTACTGCCTTTCTACTTCCTGCTCCATAACAGTCACCTCTTCTACTCTTTGTTCTCTTTCATAGATGTTCTAATAGTCATATAACTGCCAATAACTGTCGCTTGCTAACTGTCACTCTTCAGCTCCACCAGTCACCTTTAGTTAGTTCCACCAGGTGCAGAAGGATGCGTGTGGGCGGAGCAAAATAACTGGAAAATAATTAAACAAATAATGATCTGCTGATAATAAATTATGTTTGTGGAACTGTTGTATAAAACACTGTCACACTCGAGGCCATGGTGTTGTACTGAATATCAGCATGGCTGTGATATCTTCAGCACCCTTGTGTCTATGATTACATCACAGCTGTGCTGATATTCAGTACAACAGCACGACCTTAAGTGTAATATATGATTTATTGATTTATTGTAAAAAAATATGCGTGTGACTCTAAAAAAATTGTGATTCTTTAGAATAACTCATCAGCAACTATACTATAGTATACTATACTACAATACACTATACTACACCACACTACACTATATTACACTACACTATACTAAATTACAATACACTATACTACACCACACTACAATATATTACACTACACTATACTAAACTACTCTACACTATACTACACCACACTACAATATATTACACTACACTATACTAAACTACACTATACTATACTACACTACACCACAGTACAATATCGTACACCATACTACACTATACTAAACTACACTACACTATATTACACTACACTATACTATACTACACTACACCACAGTACACTATACTACACCATACTACACTATACTAAACTACACTACATTGCACTACACTATACTACACTACACCACAGTACACTATACTACACCATACTACACTATACTAAACTACACTACATTACACTACACTATACTACACTACACCACAGTACACTATACTACACCATACTACACTATACAAAACTACACTACACCATAGTACACTATACTACACTATACTACACTACACTATATTACACTACACTATACTATACTACACTACACCACAGTACACTATAGTACACCATACTACACTATACTAAACTACACTACACTATATTACACTACACTATACTATACTACACTACACCACAGTACACTATACTACACCATACTACACTATACTAATCTACACTACACTATATTACACTATACTATACTACACTACACCACAGTACACTATACTACACCATACTACACTATACTAATCTACACTACACTATATTACACTACACTATACTACACTACACCACAATACACTATACTACACCACACTACAATATATTACACTACACTATACTAAACTACTCTACACTATACTACACCACACTACAATATATTACACTACACTATACTAAACTACACTATACTACACCACACTACACTATACTACACCATACTACACTATACTAATCTACACTACACTATACTACACCACACTACAATATATTACACGACACTAAACTAAATTACACTACACTATACTACACCACACTACAATATATTACACTACACTATACTAAACTACACTATACTACACCACACTACACTATACTACACCATACTACACTATACTAATCTACACTACACTATACTACACCACACTACAATATATTACACGACACTAAACTAAATTACACTACACTATACTACACCACACTACACTATACTACACCATACTACACTATACTAATCTACACTACACTATATTCCACTACACTATACTATACTACACTACACCACAGTACACTATATTACACCATACTACACTATACTAAACTACACTATATTACACTACACTATACTATACTACACTACGCCACAGTACACTATACTACACCATACTACATTATACTAAACTACACTACACTATATTACACTACACTATACTACACTAGGCCACAGTACACTATACTACACCATACTACATTATACTAAACTACACTACACTATATTACACTACACTATACTACACTACGCCACAGTACACTATACTACACCATACTACACAATACTAAACTACACTACACTATATTAAACTACACTATACTACACTACGCCACAGTACACTATACTACACCATAAGACACTATACTAAACTACACTACACTATACTATACTACACTACACCACAGTACACTATAGTACACTATACTACACTATACTAAACTACACTATATTACACTATACTATACTACACTACGCCACAGTACACTATACTACACCATACTACACTATATTACACTACACTATACTACACTACACCACAGTACACTATAGTACACCATACTACACTATACTAAACTACACTACACTATATTACACTACACTCTACTATACTACACTACACCACAGTACACTATACTACACCATACTACACTATACTAAACTACACCACACTATATTACACTACACTATACTACACTACGCCACAGTACATTATACTACACCATACTACACTATACTAAACTACACTACACTATATTACACTACACTATACTACACTACGCCACAGTACATTATACTACACCATACTACACTATACTAAACTACACTACACTATATTACACTATACTATACTACACTACACCACAGTACAATATCGTACACCATACTACACTATACTAAACTACACTACACTATATTACACTACACTATACTATACTACACTACACCACAGTACACTATACTACAACATACTAAACTATACTAATCTACACTTCACTATATTACACTACACTATACTGTACTACACTACACCACAGTACACTACACTACACCATACTACACTATACTAAACTACACTACACTATATTACACTACACTATACTATACTACACTACACCACAGTACACTATACTAAACTACATTACACTACACTATATTACACTACACTATACTATACTACACTACACCACAGTACACTATACTACACCATACTACACTATACTAAACTACACTACACTATATTACACTACACTATACTACACTACACCACAGTACACTATAGTACACCATACTGCATTATACTAAACTACACTACACTATATTACACTACACTATACTACACCACAGTACACTATACTACACCATACTACACTATACTAATCTACACTACACTATATTACACTACACTATACTATACTATACTACACTACACCACACTACACTATACTAAACCACACTATGCTACAGTATATTGTAATATAATTTAATATAAATACTGTAAATATTTATCACAGCAAATATACACTTATTTAAAAAAAAAAAGAAAGATTCTTGCAAATGAATACACTGCTACATAATATTAGTTAAAATGAACAAAGAAATTAGAAAGTTAAGACTCTAGAGTTGTTAAATCTCACAACTTGATTAACTTGCTAGGCCTTAATTAATTCAATTGTTAATTGCTCAGGTTAAGATTACCTAAAACAATATAATTCTTATTAATATTACACTTCTTTAAAATAAAATGTACTACTTTCAACAACAGGAATAATATTTATTATTCTTATATCTACAGTATATACAGTATATCAAAAAATCATTAAAAGGAATCATAAATAAATGATAAGATACAGTAATTTGCACTCACCTGAGGTTCAATAAACCAGGTGCTCTGTACATCACAGTTCCCCAGGCCTTCAAACCTGTAGGCTGAGTAAACAGGTATCCTGTTCTTCATGTCGTAATATGTTGCAAATTCAATTTTATTGTTTAGAGTTTGACAGATCAGTTTATAGCGATCGTGATGCTCATCAATAAACGTCGTTGGAGGAGATACAACTCCCATCGGGTTAGCGAAGAATTGTGAACAGTTCACAGTGAAATCAGGCACGACTTCAGCCAGACAGCCTGAGAGTGGAAGCAGAAGGAGAACTACAGCGAGGAGCTTCATGATGGAATCAGACGTAGAAGAGGAACACGATGTTCACTGAGCGACGAGTGCAGAAGCGTCTCAGTGTCAGAAACTTTATATAGAGAACACAAGGCGTGTTTCATCAGCAGAGCTACGGAACTGTGTCCGTCCTCCTACAAACAGCAACACACACCAGCACTGTTACAACACACAACATAATAACACACCAGCACTGTTACAACACACAACATAATAACACACCAGCACTGTTACAACACACAACATACACAACATAATAACACACCAGCACTGTTACAACACACAACATACACAACATAATAACACACCAGCACTGTTACAACACACAACATACACAACATAATAACACACCAGCACTGTTACAACACACAACATACACAACATAATAACACACCAGCACTGTTTTCTGATGTTTTTGTCAGCGGTGCCTGTAAATGTTACCCACCAAAATTGAGGAAGATTGGATTGTAATTTGAGAAGTTGTCTTTGTAAAATCATTTGACTTTTAAACTCTTAGTTTGACATTTTGAAAAGCTTGTGTTTGTGCATTGTGTGTGATTAGAAATAAATATGATGAATCCATCCATCCATCTAGGAACCTCTGAAGTCCAATGAGACCAAGGGTGACTGTTGTATTTACCAGACCTAGACCTCAGTCAACAGTCACAGACAATTTGAGAACGCCAATCAGCCTAATCTTCATGTCTTTAGACAGAGAACCTGAAGGAAACCCTAAAAGCACGGGGAGAACATGCAAACTCCATGCACACAGACCCAAGGCAGGAATCGAACCCTCGACCCAGGAGATGCACGGCCACGGTGCTAACCACTCTGCCACCACGCCACTATAAACATTATGAATGAAATATAGAAATCAGTGAGTAAATATGTGCAAACAGTTTGAAAAAAAAAATCTGTCTAGATTTAATTTACAAACGGAAAACCTACTGTTTTAGAACAATTACATCTAATGTAAATATTAAATGGGAGCAGATACAGCAGTGTACTTAAGGAGGCAGATTTAATCCAAGTCGTGTGTATATTCACAGATCACAAATCTTGCAAATTTTGCATTAATTTGAACAATGAAAGGATCTAATGGAATCCAAGGGAAATACTTCCTCATTGAGATACTGAAAATATTAATTAATTGTCAATTAAAAGAGCATTTAACTAAATATATTGACTTGAATTGTACTTTTTTTGAGTGTTATAAAAAGACAAATCTTAAAGAAAAATGTAAGAAATTTATTTAAGTTAAAAGACATTGGCGAGCACACTGGGAAAAGCAGTTTGTTAAAGAAAATTCAAAATGATGGAAAAAAAACTAATTGGGCGTGGCCTAGACCAATTAATTCTATTACCAGTGAGTAATATGAAAGAGGAAAAAAGATATTTATGGAAAAAAAAGATATTATTTGTTCAACTGAGTTCTATACCAAAGTGTAAAACCCAGCGCCACAGCACCACCATCAGGCCAACAGGGGTGATTTGACTTGCCTGAAGATCATACGGCAGCTGTGGAGTAAACTTTATAGCTTCAGGTCTTATTGTCTATTCTGTACATATATGTTTAAAAAAAGAAAGAAAGCATCTGAACAATCCAAGAAGGTCTATAATGGGGCTGACCCTGTAACAAACCCAGTGTGTTGGAAGTGGCATGTTCCTCCAGGTGCTGTAACCCCAGGATGTTCTCCTGAGAAAAGCTTGAGCACTGTACTCTGGAATATTTTTCTTCATTATGGTGAGAATTCTTCTCTCCTTGGCCCTACAGTCCCTTTATGGTTATTAAACTCATCAGATCTGTCTTTTTTATTAATAATGTTCCACACAGTTTACTCTTTATGAGTTGAAGTTTGACGTTCCTGATTGTTTCATTTTTTGTTTCTCAGCCTCATAACGGTTTCCTTATCTTTCACTGGACCTCAGTCCTGCTTCTGGTTGGAGATCCCGTCACATGGATGCCCCGTGTGGTCTGCCTGGATGCGCTTGGTGGCTGGGGATGGTTTCCATGAAGACTGTCCTATCATCGATTGATGCTCTGGGGACCTGTGACTTCAGTTGTTCGATAGCTCAGGACTGGAATCTCCTACAGTCTACCTGAGCCTCCGGGAACAAACTGGACTCCTTTTAATTTAAATTTTAACACATCTCCTGTTACACTGAACTTCCAGTACACATTATTATGCTGATCATTCTCTGCTCTCCGTTATCACCCAGATGAGGATGGGTTCCCTGTTGAGTCTGGTTCCTCTCAAGGTTTCTTCCTATTACCATCTCAGGGAGTTTTTCCTTGCCACCGTCGCCCTCGGCTTGCTCATCAGGGACAATCTTATCATTTTGATTCATACACATTGCATAAAAACTTACTTCTTTTTATTGTGTAAAGCTGCTTTGCGACAACGTCAATTGTTAAAAGCGCTATATAAATAAAATTGAATTGAATTGGAATTCAATTAAACACACCTGAATAATCAGAAACACCTGTGAAGCCCAAAACAACATAATCAACATGGTACCATGAAAGGCATGAAGTGCTGTACTGTAATTCTCCTGTATGATATTTACTGTAATTTCACACCTTTAGTAAGTCACAGATCGTAATGTACAAGGTCGAGTGTGTGCTGTAACTCTCCAACTACAGTACAGTCTGAGATCCTGAGTGTAGCCTGGGCAGAATCTTACACAGGTGTACAAATCATGATTTTTTTTTTCTGTTTCAGAAGAGTCACAATATTCAAGCAAAGCAAAGCATCAAGCAATGAAAACAACTAAGGAAACCAGTCGTTATTGAGACTCATCAGAACAAAGTCTTCAGTTTGTTAGTGAGCATAAAGTCTGGACTTTGGAGTGATGGAAAAAGGTCATGTGACCTGATGAGTCCAGACTGAGTCTGTACCAGAGTGATGGGCGTGGTCAGGGTGAGAAGGGAAGCGCTGTAATGAAGCGATGCTCCCATCATGCATAGCGTCCACTGTACGAGCCTCTGGAGACAGTGTTATGATCTGGTGTCGCTTCAGTCGCTCAGGTCGAGACTCGGCAACGTCATATGGAGATAAAATGAAGTCACATGACCACCTGAATGTACCGAATCACCAGCACATCACATCTGTGGAGGGTTTAATTCCCTGACAGCATGGTGAATGTTTCAGGATGACGACAATGTCAGGATTCATCAGGTTCCAATTGTGAAAGGTTGTGGTTCAGGACATTATATTCACACATGATGACTTCACACAGCGGTCCAACTTCTCCCTTGACCAATACAACTCTTTTAACTCTCTGTTACATTTTATAAACAAATGACCATCTCGCCGTACCGTAGCCATTTCTGTGTCCTCTATTCTCTTGGTCCCATGGTGACCTGCTCGTCTTCCTCTTTACATTTAATCACAATCTTAAACTCCTCCCTTTACATTTTCTGTTTTACAACCAGTTGTCCCTCGTCTGAACTATTCACCTCGAAACTCTTTCTCATTGTTTTGGCTCTCTGGTGGTCCTTCATTATTTATCCTCATCCTATACAGTATCTACCCGAACCTCTTTCACTAACCAGGTGGTCCAATCACCTAAACTCATTTCCTCGTCCTCACCAGTTGCTCGCGGTGCCATTGCAAACCAGTTAAACCTGATCCATTACAAACCAGTTTATGCCACACCTGACACCATGTTACTCCAAGCTGAGTGTGTGTTTTTGGGGGGGTGTTGAAGAAACATGGATAACCAGACATTATAAATGATAAAGAAACATTCATTAGAATGCTATGCTATGATTTTCACCAAAAAACATTTGATGTAAATATCCTCTTTCTGTTCTTCTCTAGATTATCTGTTATCAATGCAGTATACTGTATCTAGTCAATTATTCTGTAGTCAATCCTAGAAAAATATTTTAGTCTATAATACAAAGTATTGCAAATTTCTAACAAAACAAAAAATGGTCATATGAATGTAAATGTTCACCCTTTTTGTTTAGAAAACATTTTTAAAAAATCATTTCATTTAGAAATAAACACAGAAAACCTATCAACTGTTTGATATAATTGCTATTTAGAAAATATGTCATTTTTTTAAAACTGAATTTGCTTGAACAAAATGTATGCATAAAAGGGTGAACGTTAGGTGATTCCTTTTATTCTTCTTGTATGAATAACCTGCATAATAAGTCAATAAAAGAAAAGAAAATATTCTCAGAGCCAAAACACTGAAGACATTGAAAGTTTTTATTCTTATATCATTTATTGTAATTAATAAGAAAAGATAAATTACCAGCAATGTGGCATATTACTACTGCCATGTGCTAACAATACATATACTTAAAACAAACTTCAAAATTATTATTGTTTTAAATGAAGTTTTAATGTCCTCTTGGAACATTACAGTGGAAAAACATTTAGGAGTTTCTTTTCTTTGCTTTTTTTCCCCTTACAAATAATTTTTTGAGAATTTAACACAATTAATTTTTTTGTGCAGATTTCCCAGAAGTAATATATATATATATATATATATATATATATATATATATATATATATATATATATATATATATAGTTTATATCATTTTTATCTCATGTTTCCATTTCAGTTATTAGGTTAAAAACAGTTCGTTAAACCACAACGTGCACAAAGAATGAGCAGACAGATCGCTTTCATTCTCCCTTTATTTTCTCTAAAATAATTGCCAGAATCTTATTGATTGAAGAAGTCTTTATTGTAATTATACAGAGAACAATGAAATGATATATTCCAGATCTATTCTCCAGACCTGCGAGTGTTTATACGGCAAGATTTTCTAATCTTAAAATTACAGATTAGAATGATAAAAATATGAAAATCAACTTATTACTGATTTCTGGTTACATTTATCACTACATAATCTGAATTAGAGACAAACAGGAGATTAGAAATTATCAAACACATTCGCGTTTAATTTGTATGCTTGTTCTGTTTTTGTTTTATTTGGACTTTGGACGTTTTGGATTAGTGTTTGTTATTGGAGAAGCTTTACGCTTTTTGTTCGTGTAGCACTTGGTACCAAACACAATGAATTCCGTAGATTGATGTTTATACAGATTTTTTAATCTGTCCTCAAGCTCCTCCACAAACACGTCTTCTACTGGCTTTGTTTCATCATCAGTATTCTCTCCAATATAAGCCCCTGAGTGTTTAGCTATGTTATTGTTATCAATGCAGCAGTACGCCGTCCAGTAATGACTGGGAACTTGCACTCCTGTGTTCTTCATGTCATTGTTACCTGGCACGACTCCAGTTACTACATACATGTTCAGATTTTTACATTTGTCATCCAGTATTTTACCCATCTTCCCCTCTGTCGCCTTCCACCTCCCACTGTTGAATGATGGGTTTTGTGGAGCAGCGTTTGTCAGGGTGAAGGTGGCATCAGCACAGCTCTTTGAGTTGGCATGGTAAACTGGAGCCAGGTGCCCTCTGTGGAAGCCGCTCTTCACATACTGTCCATCCAGAGCCTGATTTGGATTAGGGTGTAGCATTTTATACGCCTCATCAGACACACGTTCCATGTTTTTTCCTCCGTTCTTTGGATCATCCAGCTACAGAGATAGACATAAGAGGAACAGACACACACAGAGTGTGTAAAAGTATTTTTTTTTAGGAAATTGAACATATAATTGTGCAAATAAGTTTATGAAAGATGTGTACCATGATTTAAAAGAGTAATCAGGACAACGATATTGATATTGTTTGTACTGGGATTTAAATTCATAAGGCATGAAAGAATCACAATAACAAATAATTAGATATTCCCCATCGACAGTAGTTCTTCACACGGTGTGTTTCCTCCTTTAACACCAGAATATAATATGATGTGGTGGCACAGTGGTGTGTGTGTGTGTGTGTGTGTGTGTGTGTGTGTGTGTGTGTGTGTGTGTGTGTGTGTGTGTGGAGTTTGCATGTTTCCCTGTTCTTTGTGGGTTTCCTCTGGATGCTCTGGTTTCCTTCAAAGCCTTGCAGATTGGGCTAATTGTTATTTCCAAATTACCCATAGTGTGTGAATGTGTGTGTGTGTGTGTGTGTGTGTGTGTGTGTGTGTGTGTGTGTGTCTATATGTTCCAAAAATATTAACCTTGTTAAGTTTATTTCACTGCACTGTAGATATAAATATATAAAAAAAAATATTAATAATATTAATAAAAATCACTTATACAAAGAAAAAATCATAGGTTTAAAATATCCAAATAACTAGGTTTACTGATTTTATCATTATACCACACAATTATTATTATTATTATTATTATTATTATTATTATTATTATTTTATTAATTCGTTACATAATAATATAAAATATTTAGTTGTATAGCTGGAACAAATTATTTAAAAATATGTCATTATAAAAATAAGTTACATGTAGGGAAAAACAAGATATAAATAAGAAACTGCACTGACCTGAGGCTCAATATGCCACTTGTTCAGTCTGTCACAATCCTTTAGTCCTTTAAATGTGTAGGCTGAGTAAACAGGGATCTTGTTCGCCGTGTCGTACAGTGTTGCAAATTCAGCTTCATCGTTTAGAGTTTGACAAATCTGTTTATAGCGATGCTTATTGTTATTATCACTAAACACAGTGGGAGAAGTTACTTTGTTATTCACCGTAATGAAGAACTGTGGACAGCTGAGAGTGAAATCATGGACGACTTCAGCCAGACAGCCTGAGAGTGGAAGCAGAAGGAGAACTACAGCGAGGAGCTTCATGATGGAATCAGACGTAGAAGAGGAACACGATGTTCACTGAGCGACGAGTGCAGAAGAGTCTCAGTGTCAGAAACTTTATATAGAGAACACAAGGCGTGTTTCATCAGCAGAGCTACGGAACTGTGTCCGTCCTCCTACAAACAGCAACACACACCAGCACTGTTACAACACACAACATACACAACATAATAACACACCAGCACTGTTACAACACACAACATAATAACACACCAGCACTGTTACAACACACAACATACACAACATAATAACACACCAGCACTGTTACAACACACAACACACACAACATAATAACACACCAGCACTGTTACAACACACAACATACACAACATAATAACACACCAGCACTGTTACAACACACAACATAATAACACACCAGCACTGTTAATAACACACACAGCACTGTTACAACACACAACACACACAACATAATAACACACCAGCACTGTTACAACAACATACACAACATAATAACACACCAGCACTGTTACAACACACAACCTACACAACATAATAACACACCAGCACTGTTACAACACACAACACACACAACATAATAACACACCAGCACTGTTACAACACACAACATACACAACATAATAACACACCAGCACTGTTACAACACACAACATACACAACATAATAACACACCGGCACTGTTACAACACACAACTACAACATAATAACACACCAGCACTGTTACAACACACAACATACACAACATAATAACACACCAGCACTGTTACAACACACAACATACACAACATAATAACACACCAGCACTGTTACAACACACAACATACACAACATAATAACACACCAGCACTGTTACAACACACAACATACACAACATAATAACACACCAGCACTGTTGCAACACACAACATACACAACATAATAACACACCAGCACTGTTACAACACACAACATACACAACATAATAACACACCAGCACTGTTACAACACACAACATACACAACATAATAACACACCAGCACTGTTACAACACACAACATACACAACACACCAGCACTGT
Source organism: Clarias magur (assembly GCA_013621035.1). Classification (NCBI taxonomy): domain Eukaryota; kingdom Metazoa; phylum Chordata; class Actinopteri; order Siluriformes; family Clariidae; genus Clarias; species Clarias magur. The sequence continues at coordinate 33,259 of QNUK01001471.1, read as the reverse complement.
TACACAACATAATAACACACAAGCACTGTTACAACACACAACACACACAACATAATAACACACCAGCACTGTTACAACACACAACCTACACAACATAATAACACACCAGCACTGTTACAACACACAACCTACACAACATAATAACACACCAGCACTGTTACAACACACAACACACACAACATAATAACACACCAGCACTGTTACAACACACAACACACACAACATAATAACACACCAGCACTGTTACAACACACAACACACACAACATAATAACACACCAGCACTGTTACAACACACAACACACACAACATAATAACACACCAGCACTGTTACAACACACAACATACACAACATAATAACACACCAGCACTGTTACAACACACAACACACACAACATAATAACACACCAGCACTGTTACAACACACAACATACACAACATAATAACACACCAGCACTGTTACAACACACAACACACACAACATAATAACACACCAGCACTGTTACAACACACAACACACACAACATAATAACACACCAGCACTGTTACAACACACAACACACACAACATAATAACACACCAGCACTGTTACAACACACAACATACACAACATAATAACACACCAGCACTGTTACAACACACAACACACACAACATAATAACACACCAGCACTGTTACAACACACAACACACACAACATAATAACACACCAGCACTGTTACAACACACAACACACACAACATAATAACACACCAGCACTGTTACAACACACAACACACACAACATAATAACACACCAGCACTGTTACAACACACAACATACACAACATAATAACACACCAGCACTGTTACAACACACAACACACACAACATAATAACACACCAGCACTGTTACAACACACAACATACACAACATAATAACACACCAGCACTGTTACAACACACAACATACACAACATAATAACACACCAGCACTGTTACACAACATACACAACATAATAACACACCAGCACTGTTACAACACACAACATACACAACATAATAACACACCAGCACTGTTACAACACACAACACACACAACATAATAACACACCAGCACTGTTACACAACATACACAACATAATAACACACCAGCACTGTTACACAACATACACAACATAATAACACACCAGCACTGTTACAACACACAACACACACAACATAATAACACACCAGCACTGTTACACAACATACACAACATACACAACATAATAACACACCAGCACTGTTACACAACATACACAACATAATAACACACCAGCACTGTTACAACACACAACATACACAACATAATAACACACCAGCACTGTTACAACACACAACATACACAACATGATAACACACCGGCACTGTTTCAACACACAACACACACAACATGATAACACACCAGCACTGTTTCAACACACAACATACACAACATAATAACACACCAGCACTGTTACACAACACACACAACATAATAACACACCAGCACTGTTACAACACACAACACACACAACATAATAACACACCGGCACTGTTACAACACACAACATACACAACATAATAACACACCAGCACTGTTACAACACACAACATACACAACATAATAACACACCAGCACTGTTACACAACACACACAACATAATAACACACCAGCACTGTTACAACACACAACACACACAACATAATAACACACCGGCACTGTTACAACACACAACACACACAACATAATAACACACCAGCACTGTTACAACACACAACATACACAACATAATAACACACCAGCACTGTTGCAACACACAACATACACAACATAATAACACACCGGCACTGTTACAACACACAACATACACAGCATAATAACACACCAGCACTGTTACAACACACAACATACACAACATAATAACACACCGGCACTGTTACAACACACAACATACACAACATAATAACACACCGGCACTGTTACACAACATACACAACATAATAACACACCAGCACTGTTACAACACACAACATACACAACATAATAACACACCAGCACTGTTGCAACACACAACATACACAACATAATAACACACCGGCACTGTTACAACACACAACATAATAACACACCAGCACTGTTACAACACACAACATACACAACATAATAACACACCGGCACTGTTACAACACACAACATACACAACATAATAACACACCAGCACTGTTACAACACACAACATACACAACATAATAACACACCAGCACTGTTACAACACACAACATACACAACATAATAACACACCAGCAACTGTAACAACACACAAAATATACGATAACACACAACTATCTCACTGTCTCACATAACACCTTTCCATTCAATTTCTACAAGTGTTTCATCTACAAGTTTAAACCTATGAAACTATTCAACTAAACATATAAAAAGAAGTTGGCTTAATAATACGCCAACAATTAAAAAACACTCACTTACTCATAGTCTATACCACTTTATCCTGTATATAGGGTCACATGAGGTCTTGAGCCTATCCCTGGAGGCTTAGGGCACGAGGCCTGTACACCCTGGATGGGGTGCCAATCCATTTCTTCATTTCAGGACACATACTGTACATACACACACTTATTCACACACCACGGGCAATTTGGGAACGCCAATTAGCCTAATCGCAGGTCTCTGGAATGTTGGAGGAAACCCATCAAGCACAGTGAGAACATACAAACTTCATTCAACCAGAGACTACAATCGAACCCAGACCACCATGGAGGTGCATGGCGACAGTGCTAACCACTACACCACCGTGCAGCTGTGTTATAAACTGCTTTTTGTAAAAATGAATAAATAAGTAAATTAGGGAATCTGAGAAATCAAAAAAACAAAGATTTTCAGAGAAGGTTTTGTTTTAAGGTTTATGTGAAATCTGATATTACGAAAACTTGCTGAACGTTCGGTTTTACTTCCTTTATGCTGACTAAAGTCATGACCTGATGTGTTACTGGACTTCATGCTGATTTAGGATGATTATTTTTCCTCCTCTGTGTTTCTCTGTACATTCACAGTTTAATGATCTTCAGGAGAATTCACCTTCACATTCAGGTTCTCCTGTAATAACTGACTCAGGTGCACTACAGTAGGAATGTGTCAGAAATTCAGGATAAATTATTATTAACTGATACAGAGATAGAATTCAGATTAGACGTTACTGCACTGGAATAATGTGGGAAAAGAAACCCAGTTTGATTTGTTTTTAACCAGCTGCTGGGTAAATATTGGACCAACTATGTTAATTTAACCCAACAAAATGGGTGATTTGTTTAACCCAGTCAGATGGGTAAAATATTCAATCCAAATGCTAGGTCATATTTAACTATAATGCTGGGTTAATTCTACCACATAAATTGGTTAAATGTTCTACCCAGAACTATTCTACTCTCCCCATTCTAGTAACTGGAATGAACTGGAGTGTTGAACTGTATTCCTTCTGTGAAATCTCCACCCTGAGAGAGAAAAAGCTGAACTTTAAATATTTAAGATTTTTTAAGATTATTAAAAGAAAAACTACCAGAAAGAAATCATAATTTTTTAGGCAAAACTAATGTGGCTTCATGGCAACTGTATGGGAATATTTTTGATCTGCATGGATTGTCAAAGTTCCTGTCAGCACATGAGAGAAAGCACATGACTGTCACGGACTAACCGGAGATGAAGCAGAAGACTAGCAGTTAGCCCTGTAGCGTGGATGGTAAACCCAAACGCGGAAGTAGCGCGAGCAGGCAGGATAACCACGCTAGTTATTCTTAGAACTCTCCCGAAGCGAGAGCAAGAGTTTACACAAATAAACCCGCGTTCTAAATACACACACCCAATCAGAAGCGATAACCCAAGAAAGTGAGTACTCACGTTTGGACGAGCGAGGCGTCGGCGATAGCATGGGCATAACTCAATGACTGAGCAATGTGAGGCGCCATCTTGTTTCCTTTTATGCTTCCTGAAACCCGACCGTATTACTTCCGGGTCCTAGTACCGGTCGTGTTACGAGTGTGCATGACAGTACCCCCCCCGTCCAGGACCGACTCTCGACGGTCCTGGGGTGGAGGATACCCGACGACGGTAGTCCCGGATGAGTTCGGGGTCTAAGACAAACCGAGCCGGAATCCAAGATCGCTCCTCGGGACCGTAACCTTCCCAATCCACCAGGTACTGGAGCCCTCTGCCCCGAGGACGTGAGTCAAGGATCCGGCGAACGGTGTAGGCGGGACCACCCTCAATCATACGGGGAGGAGGAGCAGGGTGGGTGGGTGGAACCATTGGTGAAGTGATGAAGGGTTTGAGCTGGGAGGTGTGGAATACCGGATGGATCCGGAGCGCCGCAGGCAGCTGGAGCCGGTAGGTGACAGGGTTAATCCGGAGGTTGATGCGGTATGGTCCGATGAATCTTGGTGACAGCTTTCTTGATTCAGTCTGCAGGTGTAGGTTTTTTGTCGATAGCCATACCTTATCACCTACTTGGTACATTCGTCCCGGTGGGTGTCGACGGCGATGTTGCAGAGTGTAACGGCGGTTGGCCTTTTGAATGGCGTCGTTTGCTTGTCTCCATAGCCGTCGACACCGGCGAACCAACTGTTGGGCCGACGGTACCTCCACCTCCGGTTCTTGATGGTCGAACATCGGAGGTTGGAAGCCGTAGCATACCTCAAATGGGCTTAGGTTGGTGGCAGAAGACATGTGGAGGTTGTGAGACAGCTCAGCCCAAATGAGGTAGCGGGCCCAGGAGCACTGGCGATCAGCAATGAAGCATCTCAGGTAGCGCTCCAGTTGTTGGTTGGTTCGCTCCGTCTGACCGTTAGTCTGTGGATGGTAACCGGAGGACAGACTGCAGGTGGAATTGATCAGACGGCAGAAGGCCTTCCAGAACTGGGACGTGAACTGGGGCCCCCTGTCCGAGACGATGTCCTTTGGGAACCCATGCAGACGGACTACGTGCTCTAACATCAGCTCGGCTGTCCTTTTAGCTGACGGGAGACCGGAGAGGGCCACCAGGTGAACAGCTTTGGAGAACCGGTCGACGATGGTGAGGATGGTGTCTCTTCCTTCGGAAACCGGCAGGCCCGTGATGAAGTCAACGGCAATGTGTGTCCAGGGTCGGCGGGGAACCGGGAGTGGTTGAAGTTCCCCTGGCGATGGTCTGTTGCTGTCCTTGGACCTGGCACACACTGGGCACGCCTGGACGAACTCGTGTACGTCCTTTTTCATACTGGGCCACCAGAAAGCACGTTGAATAAAAAGTAGGGTCCGCCGCTTTCCGGGGTGTCCAGAAAGTGGGGAGGAGTGTCCCCACTGGAGTACTTCGGCCCTGATGGCATTGGGTACATAGAGTCGGCCAGGCGGCACACCTGCTGGTTCGGTCTCCGTAGCTTGTGCCTGGCGGACCCTCGTTTCCAGGTTCCAACTGAGCGGTGCGAGGATCTTGGTGGGTGGCAGTACAGGCGCAGGGTCCGCCCGGGGGACGTCTTCCTCGTGCTGTCGGGAGAGGGCGTCGGCTTTGGTGTTCTTGGACCCCGGGCGGTATGACAGGTGGAAATTATAATTCTCGAAGAACAGTGCCCACCGCGCCTGTCTGGGGTTCAGTTGTTTTAAGGTGCGGATAGTGATGAGGCTTTGGTGGTCGGTCCAGACGATGAACGGCTCTCTGGCGCCCTGGAGCCAGTGTCGCCATTCCTCCAAGGCCCACTTTATGGCCAGCAGCTCGCGGTCCCCTACTCCGTATCGCTGCTGAGTGGCGTCAAATTTCTTGGAGAAAAAACTGCAGGGGTGCAGTTTTTGGTCTGGACCTCGCTGGGAGAGAACAGCCCCGGCGCCCACATCCGAAGCGTCCACCTCCACAACGAATGGTTTGTCAGCATCCGGGTGAAGGAGGATGGGAGCAGTGGTGAAGCGGCGACAGAGCTCATGGAAGGCAGAGACGGCAGTGGAGGTGAGGTTGAAGGGGTGAGATGATGGACGGGTCAGAGCGGTTAGTGGCGCTGCAACGGTACTGTAGTCCCGGATAAAGCGGCGATAGAAATTGGCAAACCCGAGAAATCTCTGGAGTTGTTTAAGAGTCTTGGGTAGGGGCCAATGACTCACAACTTCCAGTTTCTGCGGGTCCATGGCCACACCCTGGGGCGAGATGACAAAACCCAGGAACGTGGTGGAGCGCTCGTGAAAAGCGCACTTCTCCAACTTACAGTACAGCTGGTGGGCGAGCAATCTCTTTAGAACCGCTCTGACGTGCTGGATATGTTCGTTGACAGTTCGGGAGTAGATGAGGATGTCGTCAAGGTAGACGAACACCCAACGGCCTAACATGTCTCTGAGAACGTCATTAATGAATTGTTGAAAAGCGGCCGGTGCGTTGCAGAGACCAAACGGGATGACCAGACTCTCGTAGTGTCCTGTAGGGGTGATGAAGGCCGTCTTCCACTCATCGCCCTCTCTGATGCGCACCAAGTTGTAGGCGCTCCGGAGGTCCAACTTAGTGAAGATGGTGGCACCAGAGAGGGCGTCCAGGGCAGAGTTGGTAAGAGGCAGTGGGTGTCGGTTTTTTATGGTGATATTATTGAGCCCCCGGTAATCGACACAGGGACGTAGACTACCATCGCGCTTTTTCACGAAGAAGAACCCCGCAGCGGCAGGTGAGGAGGAGGGCCGGATGGTACCATGGCGAAGTCCGCTGGAAACATACTCCTCCATCGCCTGCATCTCGGTGTTAGATAATGAATAGAGGTGGCCGCGGGGTGGTGTCGCACCTGGCTGAAGATCGATTGCCAGGTCGTATGAGCGATGAGGAGGTAGGTGGGTAGCGCGTCTCTTACAGAAGACTTCAGCCAGGTCCCGGTAGTCTAGCGGGATGTTGTCTGTGTCGACATCGGGGGCCTCGGACTCCCTAGAGCACGTCCCAGCCTCGGCCCGTAGGCAGAGCTCGGTGCAGGTCGGCCCCCATTGTAGAATTCGATTTTGGGTCCATGATATGAGTGGGTCATGATGCAGCAGCCATGGGTGTCCGAGGATGATGGGTGGTGATGAAATGGTGGTGGTGTAAAACTGAATCTGTTCCCGATGCTGGTTGATGATGAGGGTGATAGGCTGAGTTTGAAAGGAGATGGGACTGGAGGAAAGAGGCCGACCGTCGACTGATGTGATGGTTACGGGCTGGGATAACGCCTCGATCTTTATCCCCAGTTTTTTGGCATATGAAGAGTCAATGAAGTTACCTGCTGCCCCGGAGTCGACGAACGCGGTACTTTCGACCCGTTTGTGGCCAAACTGGAGATGTACTTTTACCGTGAGACGGGAATCACTAGTCAGGGTGGTGGAGAGGAACATGGGACCCGGTGAGTTACTCCCATTTCTCACCGGGGCTGCGCGTTTCCCGGCCGCAGAGGACAGATGGCCCGATGGTGTGCAGCGGATCCACAATACGCGCAGAGCCCCTCTCTGAAACGGCGTTCCCGTTCTGCAGCGGTTAAGGAGGCGCGCCCTAATTGCATGGGTTCCCCGGCTCCTGTGTCAACCACGGCGGGAGGTGAAGTACCGACGGTTCTGGTGGGTGCTGCAGTGAAGGAGGCGTGGACTTCTGGAACTGGAGAGCGGGAGAGGAAGGGTGTGGTGCGAGGTAGTGCTGTCGTGATGGGTGGCAGGGTACGGGGAGCTGGCTTGGGGCGAGCGAGCAGACGTTGGTCGATCCGGAGGGCAAGTTGGATTAAGCCCTCCAAGGTCGCTGGGAGCTCTCGTCCGGCGAGCTCGTCTTTTATACGTGAAGCCAGTCCCTCGTAGTAGGCCGTCCGGAGTGCGGAGTCTCCCCAGTCGGTCTGCACGGCGAGAGTGCGAAACTCCGCGGTGTAGCGGCTCACGGACCACCCTCCCTGCTTTAGATGGTATAATTTAGAATCGGTCTCCACCTCAGCAGCCGGATGCTCAAAGGTGAGTTTAAGCTGACGGGTGAATTCTGTGTAGGAGTAGGCGACGTCTGAGTCTGAACGAAGAACCACCGTGGCCCACTCAGCTGCCTGCCCGGATAGCAACGAAACGAGAAGAGCAATGCGCAGTCGGTCTGTGGAGTATCTGGTGGAATTAAACTCAAACACAAGATCCAATGCAGTTAGAAAAACACTGCACTTCCCATCTGTGCCATTCCATTTGTCCGGTAAAGCTAGAAAAACATCAGAAGGTGGGGAGGGGGTTGGCGGCGCAGCAGCCGCTGCGATGGGCGTGGCAACAGCCGGCTGAGCGGCCGCCCCGCGGAGGATCGCATTCTCCCGTCGCAGCTCCGTCACCTCGCGGCGCAAGACCGCGATGCCCTGGAGCTCCGTGCGGAGAGATGCGATTTCACCACGGAGCTGATCGATCAGCTTAGCATGCCGGTCAACCACATCGCAGAGGCGAGCAAACTCCGCTGGGTTTACTGCGATGGCTCAGTCATTCTGTCACGGACTAACCGGAGATGAAGCAGAAGACTAGCAGTTAGCCCTGTAGCGTGGATGGTAAACCCAAACGCGGAAGTAGCGCGAGCAGGCAGGATAACCACGCTAGTTATTCTTAGAACTCTCCCGAAGCGAGAGCAAGAGTTTACACAAATAAACCCGCGTTCTAAATACACACACCCAATCAGAAGCGATAACCCAAGAAAGTGAGTACTCACGTTTGGACGAGCGAGGCGTCGGCGATAGCATGGGCATAACTCAATGACTGAGCAATGTGAGGCGTCATCTTGTTTCCTTTTATGCTTCCTGAAACCCGACCGTATTACTTCCGGGTCCTAGTACCGGTCGTGTTACGAGTGTGCATGACAATGACATACTGCTGGGATTTTTTATTTTATTTCTGAAATGATTAAAAATAAGTAAAATCAAACCAAAACCTGTAAGTTTCTTTGTAACCATAACCATTATTTTTCTAATGACATTGACCATTGCATTTTATATTTAGTTCATGTTCAAGTCTTTCTAGTTTCTTTTATTAATCACTAATATTCATCAGTTATTCGGTTCTCCATGTGTAACATAACTGTTACTGATTTAGCAAGCTTAATGATTTCAGCATCTGTCTTGTACATTTAAAAAAAAAAAAGTCAGAATCTTTAGAAATCAAGAATCTGTGATGTTTTCAGTTTCTTCAATAAATGTAATGGGATCAGTTATCTTGCTGTTTAATTATTTTTCTTTAACATTTTACTTTATATTGCAATAAATTACTGTTTCTTCTTACTTATTAGGAAAATCATTGGTGTGTTTTCTTTTCGTGATGGTCATGACTTTAGTCAGCATAAAGGAAGTAAAACCGAACGTTCAGCAAGTTTTGGAAAGATGAGATTTCACATAAACCTTAAAATAAACCTTCTCCGAACATCTTTGTTTCACTTAGAAATGGGTTTAAATAATCAGCCTGAGCCAGGACATGATTTTTGATTGCTTTTCAGGAATTAAATATGATTTTAGCTCCATAAGATTTTAGAAGATTTTGTAAGTTGAGAAAGAGAAAAATTTCAACACAATTCAACACAAAGCAACACAATTTTTAAAGGCTTTATGATGCACAGGTATAATGCTTTGAAATGATTAATTATGTCTAAATGTAGTAAAACTAAAGACCCTTAAACGTCCCACATTACAGTTGAATGACCTCAGAAATGTTTAACGGCAGCATTGTAAATAGAGTGAGTATTGGAAGTGATTTTATTTATGTAATTGGGGAAGAAAAAGAGAATAAAAATAGAAAGAGAAGTGCAGGGGTGCATTTTCTGCAGGGCGAAGGAGCTTCCTGTAACATCAGGGTGTAGCCCAATATTGAGGGTTTATTTTACCATAAAATTCTAAGAAACTACTTTTTTTTTCTCTTGCCTTGTGATGAGACTAAGTGTCTCTAACACAACATGACAAAAAATCTGTCAGTGCCAGAATTTCATCTATTATAAAAAAAATACATATTGTGCCGTTTAGACGTAGTGCTTTGAACCCATCTTAAGAATTAAAACCAAGATGTTCTTCAAAGTTTTATATTAAGGTTTATGCAGAATCTCATCTTCCCCAAAACTTGATTCTTAAAAACTTTAACCTGCTAACCAAGGTCATGACCTGAAGTGTTATTGGACTGAGAGCAGAATTTCCTTGCATTCACAGTTAAATGATCATCCTCACACTTCTCCTGTAATAACTGATTCAGGGACACTACAGTAGAAAATGTGTCAGTAATTAAGGCTACATTATTGTTATTCTAGCACTTTAGGGATTTTCCCCAAGTATACATTCAGATAGGGATTACTGAACATACCCAGCTGCTGGGTAAATACTGGACCAACTACATGCTGGGTTAATTTAACCCAGCAAGATGGGAAAAAATATTCACTCCAAATCCTAGGTCAGATTTAATTATAAAGGGTTAATTCTATCACATAAATTGGTCAAATGTTCCACCCAGAACTATTGTACTCCACCCATTCTATTAACTGTAATGTTGGGTTAATTCTACCTCACAAATAGATTATTGTTTTTATTTTTTATATGTCTAAAGGTAAAACAGTTTAAACAGTTAAATTACTTTGATATAATGGTCTATTACAAAAAAAAAAAAAAAAATCCAAGCTTTGAAAACCATACATATATGCAATAAACACCCAATTAAATGTACAAATCATAGAAAAAAATATTTATTTTTCAAAAGTACAAGATAAAATAATACAAAACAAGTTCAACAGCGACATCATTACGATACTTTTACTCAGAAGCACTAATGCCTGAGAGCAGCGCTGGTCATTATCTCCCAACATCAGGATGTAGAGGTTCGGCCTTGACATTTCAGCCTGCTGGAGATATTCCACGCTGTCGGTTCCAAGAAATTAAAGAAAGGAAAAGTTTACGGAAAAATCGAGAGGGTTGGCTAGTATGTATATTTGTAAGAAGATTAGTGTTTTGTAACACTCCAGCTTTTTATTGTCTCAAGCACTGAGATTAATAAAGTTCTAATGTTAATGTGGTTGCTAACGCTAACAACCTAGCTAAATGCTAGCGTCATGCTGGCACTACAGTTAACTTTCAGTTTAGCTTTCATTCATCACTTCACCATCTTCATACACCCTGCAAGCATTCTACAAAGAAAGCTAAAAAGCTCAGACAGTTTTGCAGTCTCTTTCATACACAGGTGGGCGTCTTTGGTTTGGCTAGCTAGCAGCCATTGTCAGATAAACTAGCATGCTATAGCACAGACCAGGCTGAAAGTTTGAGTGTAACGTTAACACGGTAACAGTAATAAATGTTACATACAGTGAACAAATTCAGTCATAGGTGAGTGAAAGTGTGTATACAGACCTTATATTTAACGTTTTTTTTTTTTTTTCAGCGGCTCCAAAAAAAAGACACGAAGCTGACACAGCCACTGAACACACCGGTGAACTTCGGGGGGAGGGGCGGTCTTGTCTGTGATGTTAGCTGTCACTAGCTAACCCAACTCCAACCCAGCGAGCTGGGTTAAACAAAAAGTACCCAATTCACTGTAAATAATCCTGAAAAATGACCCAACAGAGGCAACCCAGCGTTTGGGTAGTAAAAACAACCGGGCATTTTTTAGTGTGTAAGGGGAGACATTATTCAGTAATTCTTAACTGAAAATATAATAAAAATAATAGTGAGAGAATTAAACTGCGATTTAGGTACAATAGTAACTGATCCAGGCAGCACGGTGGTGTAGTGGTTAGCACTGTCGCCTTGCACCTCCAAGGTTCGATCCCCGGCCAGGCTCGATTCCCGTCTCTGTGTGCATAGAGTTTGCATGTTCTCCCCGTGCTTGGTGCGTTTCCTCAGGGTACTCCGGATGCCCGTAGTGTCTGAATGAGTGCATGCGGGAGTGAGTGTGTGTGCTCTGTCCAGGGTGTACCCCGCCTTGTGCCCTAAGTCTCCTAGGATCGGCCCCAGGCCCCCCGTGACCCTGAATACAGGATAAAGCAGTATAGAAGATGAGTGAGTGAGTAACTGATTCAATTTTAGTTTAGTGATAGAAACTCAGCAAATTAAAATGACTAAAAAGATGACCACTGATTGCTAGACTAAACTTTACAGATACGGGACAAATGCCGAAATTATTAAACCTACTGGCTTTGAAGCAATTCATTACAGAAAGTTAATTCACATTCCCAAACCTGAGAGCCTCTTTGTCTTTTCTCTGACGTTTCCACAGAGCATCCCTCATCACCTTTATTTAGTTCACACTTTTTCTCTAACATCTGTCACCAAACACAGAGAAAGTTTTCCCCATAGAGCCTGTCTCCATCTCTGTCCATAAACTCTGACACTAAACTTAGAATCACTAACCAAAACTAACCTTAACCCTGAGCCAGACTCTGATCATGACCTTAATCAGAACCTTAATTTGTTGCCTGATTTAGGGTTAACACTTTTCATGCAAATTTACACAAATATACAATGTATTATAATTAGGTTACAATTATGAATGTAAGAGCTTGTTTTACAACCCGAATTCCAGAAAAGTTGGGTTTTTTTTTTTTATGTAAAGACAACTAAAAGACTTTCAAAAGTCTTTCATAAGTTCATTTAAAAATTCAAAGCTCTGTAAGTCTATAAGAAACACAATGAGAATCAATTAGTACAATTTAATTGACCACATTTTACATAATAAGAGATATGTGTATGAGTAATACAATTTTTTGTGCAAAAATGGGGAAAATGTGAACAAATTTATAAACATTATTTCCTAAAGATACCTCTAAATACGTTCAATGGTCAAGATGAATAAATGAGAATTATGTAATTACACACAATTTGTCACTACACATGCAACTTGCCTTGTTTATACCTTCTTCATAATACTTTACATTTAAGTTTTGATTTTTTAGAAACCATTTCATATTGTTAGATTTAATCAAAAGTAGTCATTTTATACGCAAATTAAATCTAGACAGATTATTTTCAAGATTGAATGCCCATATAACATGTACTTACTTATTTTTGTACTTTATTAAATACACGCATAGATATTGCGTGAAATACACAAATATGTGCTTGTCAAAATGTTAGACCAAATCAAATTTAAAAATATTTTTAATGAAATCAAATGAATTTACAAATAGAATCTATATTTTTTATGTTGCATACAATCTTCATGAAATCTGGTGTCTAACTTTAGTGTCTTAGAAGTGGGGACACACCCTGTATTTTGTCACATTTGTAACAGTCACTTTTCTATATTTTAGTGCCACCTAATGGAACATATTTATTGCTCTGAGTTCAGAACTGGTTCTGTGTGTGTTGCAGTTCAATTTCTACAAAACATCAAAAAATGCTGGAAATGTTTGTCATGATTTACGCTCTATCTGCTCCGTTTTGTTCACGCTGTCACTTTTCCTCCATGTGCTCGTGTTTACACTATCCTGTCTGCGTCCTTCCCACGCCCCCCGCTTCCGCCTCGTCTGCACACCTGTCTCGAATCACCGGCTGACTTCTCCAGCATTTAAGCACGCGCTGAACGCTGCTTAAATCGCTGGATTATTGTGCGTTCTTACCTGAATTTTCCCGCGTTTTCTTTGTTTGTCCTCACGTTGCCAAGTTCCCTTTGTTTCTCATTTTTGCTTTCCGGATTTTGTTTGCCCCGCTCTTTGATCTCCCGGTTTTGACCTCTTTTGAACTGGACTTTGTGTTCATTTAAATTAACTTCTCTTATATCGAACTTTCAGCTGCATAACACACATGATGTTATACAATCCCTGCTCTCCGTTATCACCCAGATGAGGATGGGTTCCCTGTTGAGTCTGGTTCCTCTCAAGGTTTCTTCCTATTACCATCTCAGGGAGTTTTTCCCTCAGCACCGTCGCCCTCGACTCGTTCATCAGGGACCATCTTATCATTTTGATTCATACACATTCACATTTCATACAAACTTACTTCTTTTGATTGTGTCATGAAATCATGGACGACTTCAGCCAGACAGCCTGAGAGTGGAAGCAGAAGGAGAACTACAGCGAGGAGCTTCATGATGGAATCAGACGTAGAAGAGGAACACGATGTTCGCTGAGCGACGAGTGCAGAAGCGTCTCAGTGTCAGAAACTTTATATAGAGCTCTTACATGAGGTCACATGATGTCAGACCTGAAAACCAAATCAGCCACTATTTTGTCTGCGCTTTTCCAGTGCCATCCAGGTATTGTGTGTGGGGGAACGGCAAGACATACAGTATAAGGTTAAAAATGTGGAGAACAGTTCTTTCAATTCTTTCAGGGAACAAGTAGAACACGGAATAAACATAGACCAGGAGAGGATGAGACGAAACGAGGAACGATGTTTTTGCTAGAGTCTGTTTTCCATGGATGAGGTCAGATGCTGAGTGAGTATGTATACAATTATTTTGAGGTGTTTATGGGGTGTGGTGATAATGTGATTCAGGTGCGTGCTCAGAAATCAGGTGATTGGGAACGGCGACTAAGGGTGGAGCCTGGTGTTTCCATGACAGAACCCTCCCCTCCATGGACCGCTCCTGAGGTCCGCTGGACACGCCCCTGGGGTGGATGACCTCTTCCTCTGGGAGCAGGCATTTGTGGGTGTTGTTGATGGAATTCCCTGAGGAAGTTTGGGTCGAGGATGTCTTCTCATGGTACCCAACTCCTCTCCTCAGGGCCGTACCCCTCCCAGTCTACGAGATATTTGAGCCGGCCACCTCGACGATGGGACCTCAGGATCTCTCGCACGGTGTAGTTCGTTCCATGATTCAGCGCTGGGGGGGGATTCATCTGAGTAATCACAGACCAGGAGATGAGACGTAGAACCAGGAGACGAGACGAGACGAGTCGAAACAAAACGAGGAATTAAGTTTTTGCTACACATGTGGACAAAATTGTTGGTACCCTTCGGTCAATGAAAGAAAAACTCACAATGGTCACAGAAATAACTTTAATCTGACAAACGTAATAATAAATAAGAATTCTATGAATGTTAACCAATGAAAGTCAGACATTGCTTTTCAACCATGCTTCAACAGAATTATTAAAAAAAATGAACTCATGGAACAGGCCTGGACAAAAATGATGGTACCCCTAACTTAATAGTTTGTTGCACAACCTTTTGAGGCAATCACTGCAATCAAACGATTCCTGTAACTGTCAATGAGACTTCTGCACCTCTCTGCAGGTATTTTGGCCCACTCCTCATGAGCAAGCTGCTCCAGTTGTTTCCGGTTTGAAGGGGGCCTTTTCCAGACAGCATGTTTCAGCTCCTTCCAAAGATGCTCAATAGGACTGAGGTCAGGGCTCATAGAAGGCCACTTTAGAATAGTCCAATGTTTTCCTCTTAGCCATTCTTGGGTGTTTTTAGCTGTGTGTTTTGGGTCATTGTCCTGTTGCAAGACCCATGACCTTGTCGTGGAAATTAATTGAAGACTCAGGCTTTGATTTCAGAAGGTTACAACTTTATTGGTTGATCAATAAAGTCGGGAGGTCTGCAGAACACACCCCGACTCCTGACGGCTTCTTGCTTAAATACTGATCCCAAACAAAGGAGGCCAGTTTTCCCGCGCTGATTTTACATACAACATCTGGGTTTCATTAAATGTCCCAGTTCTAGGTGCCTCAACGTATAGATCAGATTTCTTACACAGGCACATTCCAAGAGGCCTATATGCTTGGCTTCTCACGCAAGCCTCCCATTATTTCAAGCTGAGGTATCTTTTATTCCATAAAAGTAGGGTATATCACATAAAATAAGATAAAAATTTCTTCTACACCTCCCCCCTCTGGTACTTATAAGTCCCACATTAACCGTTCTATCTAGAGTGCAAATCCATGAGTTAGTCTCACTTACACTACCTGGTGATTAAATTAAATCACTGGACTCTTATCAATGACCAGCCGATGCATTTGCACTCTAGTGGAGTGTCAGCCAAACCTCTCCTTCCACACTTGACTAGGGAGGAGTAAAAGACTTGACCTCCATGACCTTGTACTTTTCATAACATAACAACATAACATTACAGGAAAATGAAATTAATACAGGGATTTTTAGGTTACTACTAACTGGGTAGAGCATATAATCTAACCTAGAACATGCATAACATAATACAAGTTTAAATGTGGATATAATTCCAGACGGCCTTCTGGTAACATAAGTCTCTTCAACCCAGATACTTTGCGCATCGTAGAGAGTCAGTTGGAGCCCACAAGAGAGGTTACTAGCACTTCATTATGGGCCCGTGTCTTCCCTCCTTTGCTATGGAAGATGTGCATCCGAAGACTTGTCCTTGTCTGTTGTTGCTAAGGAATGCTGTTACTTTTAGAAAGCCTTTGGTTAGATATAGATATACACAACATAAATTTCATTAGACACGGTAAAGTCACCCATCAGCTGCTCCAATTAAATTTCTATACCTGTAATAAAAGAGAACTTTGTTTAGTGGCATTACACATTGGCATAACTTGTTTACGGCTTGCTCCTTCCAGTGCACTTTTCCTGTTGAGGAAATTAGGATAAATTGTTGCCACTGCTGTTTTATCTGTGAAAGTAATATAGTGTTAATTATACAGAAATACATTATACAACATGAATTGTAGTCACATACAATATGTACAAAAGTTTGTCATGTCAGTTGTGTCAAGGGGAAACTGGTCAAAGTCAGTCAGTCGGTCGCGTCTGTATCAGAAATGGGATGCTGCTCTCAAGCAGATTCTCATACTTAATTTGGGGCAGCGAAGTGTTCATCGCTGTGCAATTTGGTATCCAACTTGTGCCAATAGTTGGTTATTTCCCAATAAGGTTTAAATTTGTTCACTTTGCTACTATTGGATGTTGGCCATTCTTTCTTCCTTCCGCTCTATCAGTCAGCGGTTTCTCTCCTTTCTCTGTACCTATTTCTGGAGGTTTTGTGTAACGGTTCAAGTGATACCACGTGGTTCAGTCTTCCACCTGAACTGCTGATGGAATAGCTGCTAGGATTCCCTCCTGAATTTGTGTTACTTCCTTCTACCATTTGTAGATACATCTGGTCTTCTGGAACAACTGGGCATGGTGTGTCTTTCTCCACTTGGACTCTTCCCTGCACATAGATTACTTTATATATTGCAGTTAGTTTCCTCATTTGCAATTGAGAGGTCTATACAATATAACACAGTCATGGGTCGACCCGTAATGGATTCATGCGGGTTAGGTGTGTATTTCTGTTAGTTTGCATGCGATAGTTTATTAGTGCAAGGGGTAAAGCATCAACCCAGTTAAGTTTATTCTTTCTAATATCCCACTGCGGATGATGAGCTATTATCCGAACTGATCTCTGGAATTCCAAATCTAGGAATCATTTCGCTTGGAAGGACTTGATAACTGTTCCTGCTTCTTCATCTGCATATGGCATTGCTTCTACCCATCTACTCAACCTCTCAATTATTAAAGCCATGTACCTTTTCCCCCGAGCATCCTTCACCATGTCCACACAGTTCACCACAAAGTACTTAAAAGGTCCGTCTAGTACCGGTATATGGCTAAAAGGTGTCGCTGTTCCTTTTCTGACATTATGCTTAGCACATACTGTATATCTCACATTAAGCTGAGAACTCATCAACCATATCATGCAGATATGGGACCATTACCCTTGGTTTTTAATTTTCCTCACAACCTCTCCTCTGGCACAATGATGAAATCCATGAGCACCTGGGATCAAAATGTTTAACAGCACTGTGGATGCAATGATTAAACCTTCATGTGAACGCACACACCTTGTGCATCCTTCTGAGCTCCCCTCTGGAGCCACATCGAGGGCTCGTATGGACCTGCTTGATGTTGAATTCGAATAATATCCTCCAATTGAGGCTGTGGTTCTATAAGGACTACTGGTACTATCAATGCCACTTTACACCTCGATGCGTGCTTTGTTTCTAAGCCGGCTATGTTGTTACCCTTAGTGACATAGTCATTTCCTTTTTTTTTTGTGAGCTTGACATCTAATGACAGCCATCATTTTGGTAGCATCATAGCAACCATTAACTTATCTGTTCAGCATGCTGGATAGGTGTTCCTTCACTCTTTTTAAACCTTCACTGCTTCCATACTGCTCCAAACATATGACACCCACCATGTGAATAGGCAGAATCTGTAAGAAAATACTTTCTACTAGCCCTTTGGCTTGTTGACATACGGCTGTGAGAGCTTTGAGCTCGGCTAATTTGAGCAAAACCCGGTTCCGAACAACTCTGAGATAAGACAGGTTTGAAGTCTTCTCCATCCTTTATTATTACTGTATACTCAGTGTAACTTCCTAAATGGCCTATAAACTAGACTCCTCAACAAAATAAGTAACTTCTGCTTCAGATATTGATTTAGAGTCAAGATCAGGATGTAGCCTAGTAAATGCCAATCAATTCGCCAGACAAGCATGAGACACACCTTCATATGCTAAAGGACTTAATCCAGCCGGATTAACCGTGTCACATCTTTTGATCGCAATGTCAGGATATGTGAGCAGTGAAGAATACGCTAGAAGGCAAGCTTGAGTTAGAACAAATTTCCATTGTTCTATCAATTCCACAACCTTATGATGTGTATAAATGGTTACTGGGTAACCCAGAGTCAATGTAGATGCTTTTCCATATGCATAATGTACTGCTGTAAGACCCTGTTAATAACATGGTGGGTAACCTTGTACTGCATTATCTAGCTAGTGCTATAGTAAGCTAGAGACTGTTTTTCCCTCCCACTGCAGGTTTCCTGCATCAATACATTTGAGGCATATCCATCAGCTCGGTTAGCCACCTACAAGTAGAATGGTTTGATGTACCCTGGTATACCTAAGGTGGGCGCTCTTTGCATCTCTTTTTTGATGGATTCGAATGCTAACAGTGCATTTGTGTTCCATTTTAATGGAGCACTTAGATTTTGCAGACCTTCTCCTCTCATTACCTCCCTCCGTGGAGCTGTTTTACTGTACACTCCTCAATCCAGTCAGTGCTGAAGCCTGTTAAACCTAAAAAGGTCATCAACTGTTTAACTCTTTGTGGCAAAGGTGCTTTACTTATGCCTTCTAATTGGGTAGGTGCTATGGCTATTGTACCATGTGGAATTAACCGTCCTAAATATTCAACTTTTTTTTACAGTTTTACATTTGTTTTGAGTTTTACTTGAATTGGATTGGCTGATTCTATTAGGCCTATATCTACACCATGCTGAAACCATAATTCAGGTGGGACCTGACTCTCCATTTCCCTATATAGCTTACGCTCAACAGTCTCAACTACTTCAGTTGCTGATGGCATTTGCGTCTGTGACTTGTGGCTAATAACAACTTCCTGAGGAACACCAATCAAGTTATTGCCACACAATACTTTGATAGAGGTTTTTATCTGCAAAATGAAAATCAACGGGTTTATGGTTGACTCCCACTGGACTTCTGTAGCTCTCTTCATCATTAGTCCTAAGTCCTTTGATCGGCAATTTCTTCCAACATACACTGTCACATGGGGAACAGAATCAGTTACATTGAACCGCCTTTTCACAAAATCACACTCATCTATGCTGATAGCTGCTCCTTGCTGACATATGACGATATACTTGTTTAATTAGTTCCACCTTGTGCTCTTTTGTTTCTTCCTGCCATGTTTGTTCTAAACCAGCATCCTTAGTTGGATCATACACCATTGTACAGTGAAAGTCTGAAGTAGGTAATTGTGCTTCAGCAATCTGTGCTTGAATGAACTTTCCCCACTTATGAATTACTTTACTTACATCCCTTTCTAGCTGTCCTATCCAAAACACATTTGCTTGTGGCTCAGTCATTACCATTTGATTTTTTCCCCATTCATGTCAACATACACCCCTTCTGGGGAACACCATATTTTCAATCCTAATTTATACAATGCATCTCTGCCCTACAAATTAACCGGGGTCTGACTTGAAACTAATGCAGGCATAGTCACACTTGTGTCGTTAGTTTGTAGACGGACTGGAGCGATCATAGGAATTAACTGCTATTGTCCCAATAATCCTACTGCCTTTGCAACTTTTCCAGGCATGGGGAGATGACTTAAATTTAGGCATGACTTAAATATACGAATTGCTCCTGTATCTACTGACAAGGGTTCCTGTTCAGCATTAGTTTTAAAATAGGTAACTGAATCTCCCCTGTTTTGGACCCCCCATGGGTTTACTGGGCCTTGAGCTTGATCTCGAGGAGACTGTTGCCACTCCCCTCCCATCGCACCCCTCGGGAGCTGGGGCCATGGATGTGTGGGGCAACTTGATCGGTTATCTCCAGTCAGTCCACACCCCCAGCATACGCCTGGTGGAAAGTTAGCATAAGTGGCTCTTTGTCCCCTCTGGCGCTGATTAGTTCTCCACTCTTTCTGCCTTTGTGGATAAACATTGCAGACATCTGGTGTGAGTTTGGGGGTAGTGCTGCTGGTGCGGTCATCGCTGTGACTGCAGCTGGCTGGATCATGGGTGAAGGATTGCCTGGGGCCCCCCCAGACACTTGCTCTGCTGTAATTAGGGTCTCTTGGACCTTTTTCTTGTTTTTCTTAGTCAGTTCTTCAAGATGTAACTGAGCTAGTTTTCGTTGTAGCTCTTTCTCTTGAGCTTTCAACTTCTGCTCATTTTCCTGTACAGTTCAGCAGCATGTGAGATGTGATCACAGAACTCTTTGTGTGATCTTGAGTTTAAACCGACCACATCTCCAACTGATCACCCTTTAATGTCTTTGGGTCAACTCTAGCTGTGTACTCTGCATACAAGGCCTTCCACACGGCAGGGCAGCAAGCCTCAAGGACAGTTCCATCCATATGGTTTGTATCTACAGCCTTGTTCAAATCAGAAGCACGGAGGACGTTCTCCATCTTTCCTCCCCCACGGTTTTTGCCAGAAGAGCTTTCATATTTCCAACCGACAACAGCTTGCCTGAGGTCTCCTCGTCCAAGACCTTAATCCATTTCCCTGCACCCTCATGAATGTTAGGGAGGCGGTTGACAAGTCCCTCGAGATCTTGCGTTGCCCATGGTACATATTGTCCCCATGCACCTTTAATTAAAATTGGGAATAATGGAGCTAGGTTCCTAAGTCTCCCAGTGTTCCTTCCATGTTTCCAACTACCCATGTTAAATGACAACTCCTCCTCACCCCCCATCCTCTCTACTGTACAATGGCCTATGTCCAGTCCTTAATGTTGTATCTATCTGACTTCTTGACTGTCCTGGTGTTTTTGTGCTCCTGTCTATTTTCTCTCTACTTACATGCACCCCCTCTTCTCCCTCTATCATCTTCCTTCCCATACAACTTTCTCCACTTTTTGTAGATCTGCCCTTACTTCCTTATAACAATCTAACGGTGTGCTTTCCTCTCTCTCTATCCACCTATCCTGTCTCTTTCTAGACTTCACACACGGCTTCCTATAACCTTCATCTCAATCTACACAACCTTCCATCTGCATTTCTCCCGAAACTTCAACCATTCCCTTAAGCATTGGGAATTGACCTTCTGTCTGCACATATGGGGGAGGTGTAACTAACGCTTCCCCCATGTTACTCTGTGCCTCACTTTCCTAACTTTCCTTAACTTTCTCCTCACCTGCTTTTTCCTTCTTACAAACTCATCCCCATCTTTCTTAAACAGAGCCAGGGCGTCTCTCTCCTGCTGTCTTTTCAACTCACTCTGGACACGCTTTTTCTCTCCAGCTGCAGTTTTGTAATTTTTTTTTTAATTTTTTTATTTTTTTTGCCAACATTACCATTTCACCACACAAAGCCAAATCAAATGTCCCCTCCTTTAGCCATTTTGTAATCATATCTTTAGTTCTCTTTTGCCATTTACTTGAGATCTTAGTTATGAGATCTCCACACAATGGATGGTTTAACCCCAATATATCCACAGGAGAGGCTGCCATTATGCCTTATAGCCTCTGTCACCAAAAACCTTATGCTTATGCACTTACTTAGTTACTAAATTTACTTACAGCAACATACAATATTATATAATCACCTAAACATCCACCTTCATTAACAAGACTTAGCAAAGATAGCCACTCTTTAATATACAATAGTTCACTACCGTCCTATTAGCACTTGCCAAAAAGCACAGTATTTTTATACGCAGTGAATATTATATTGCAAGAACCGATTAATGCCACAGTATTAATATTGGGTTCAGACACATTCACCACACATTCACCACTCCACACGATCTCTTTATTTCTAGGCTTATACGTTCATCCTGTGTCCCTTATTTCCTAGAAATTAGGGCTCATTCACGCATACTTTGTCCCAGGTCCTAATCAGGGCTCATTCAAGCATACTTGTCCCTTTTATTTTATTTAGCTATTTATTTATTTATCCTCTTAGAAGGGCTCATTCACACACACGTCTCCGGTCTGGCGCAAGCCGACCCCCCCTCTGGTGGATTGCACACACAACTCCCTCGGGGGTTCACTCAGCCAGATTCTCTTTCTCTCCCTTCCACTCAGACACACACACTGAGACACACATAGAGCTCTCATTCACTCAGACAATATCAGACAGTATTGGACAGTACAACATCAATTAAACACAAACAATGCAATTGCTTACAACTTAATGGCACCCAAGCAGTGCTCCTCATAAAAAGATATGAATTTGCTGCTATAACCACATACAATCCATTAATCAGCAGCATACAAAACAATTGACGTACAACTGTACGTTCCTCATAAGAAATTAATATCCATAAAAAAGCCACAAGCTCATACTATACGGTTTAGGTGGCTACACAATTCTTTTGACATACCTAAGTATGTTCCTCATAAAAAGGGGATATATTGATATTAACTACTGTGGATCCTCACACAAGCAGTATTACTAATTAGGCGCAATTCCCTATTAACCTACTCCACTGCCATCCGTCTAGGCCCTCTTGACAATGAGTACAAATTAATACAGCGTCTATCTACCGGTATGCATTGCTATCTATCAAAGCCCACTTAGCAACACAGACAGACCTTCAAATGCGCTACCTCATACCCGTCTGTTATTACTGCCATCTATCAAAGCCCTCTTGACAGCAAAACAGACCAATGCAATGCTTATTTTATCAGTTACTATTCAAATACTACCATTCAACGGTTAGTAAGCTGATGCATGCATTTTCCTTCTGAAAACAAAGCCCATTCAAAAATTACTTAATTTGGAGAGGTCTAGGCATCCTTACCACCATGGGTGATCCTCAGCAAACAACACAAACTAAGCATATAAGCAAAAGTTGCTTACCTTTGTAAGTGGCCACCTGTTTGTGCTGCTCGCCAAGGAAGCCCATGCTGATCAGTCACCTTTGCCCCTTTTCCACCCTGCTCGCAGCGCCAAAATGTCGTGGAAATTAATTGAAGACTCAGGCTTTGATTTCAGAAGGTTACAACTTTATTGGTTGATCAATAAAGTCGGGAGGTCTGCAGAACACACCCCGACTCCTGACGGCTTCTTGCTTAAATACTGATCCCAAACAAAGGAGGCCAGTTTTCCCGCGCTGATTTTACATACAACATCTGGGTTTCATTAAATGTCCCAGTTCTAGGTGCCTCAACGTATAGATCAGATTTCTTACACAGGCACATTCCAAGAGGCCTATATGCTTGGCTTCTCACGCAAGCCTCCCATTATTTCAAGCTGAGGTATCTTTTATTCCATAAAAGTAGGGTATATCACATAAAATAAGATAAAAATTTCTTCTACAACCTGCGCCTGAGACCCAGCTTTCTGACACTGGCCAGCACATTTCTCTCTAGAATCCCTTGATAGTCTTGGGATTTCATTGTACCCTGCACAGATTCAAGACACCCTGTGCCAGATGCAGCAAAGCAGCCCCAGAACATAACAGAGCCTCCTCCATGTTTCACAGTAGGGACAGTGTTCTTTTCTTCATATGCTTCATTTTTCCGTCTGTGAACATAGAGCTGATGTGCCTTGGCAAATAGTTCCATTTTTGTCTCATCTGTTCATAGGACATTCTCCCAGAAGCTTTGTGGCTTGTCAACATGTAGTTTGGCATATTCCAGTCTGGCTTTTTTATGATTTGTTTTCAACAATGGTGTCCTCCTTGGTCGTCTCCCATGTCGTCCACTTTGTCTCAAACAACGACGGATGGTGCGATCTGACACTGATGTTCCTTGAGCATGAAGTTCACCTTGGATCTCTTTAGAAATCTTTCTGGGCTCTTTTGTTACCATTCGGATTATCCGTCTCTTTGATTTGTCATGAATTTTCCTCGTGTGGCCACGTCCAGGAAGGTTGGCTACAGTCCCATGGATCTTAAATTTCTAAATAATATGTGCAACTGTAGTCACAGGAACATCTAGCTGCTTGGAAATGGTCTTATAGCCTTTACCTTTAACATGCTTGTCTATCATTTTCTTTCGAATCTCCTGAGACAACTCTTTCCTTCGCTTCCTCTGGTCCATGTTGAGTGTGGTACATACCATGTCACCAAACAACACAGTGACGACCTGGAGCCCTATATATAGGCCCACTGACTCATTACAAGATTGTAGACGCCTGTGATGCTAATTAGTGGACACACCTTGAATGAACATGTCCCTTTGGTCACATTATTTTCAGTATTTTCTAGGGGTGCCATCATTTTTCTCCAGGCCTGTTCCATGAGTTTATGTTTTTTTATAATTCTGTTGAAGCATGGTTGAAAAGCAATGTCTGACTTTAATTGGTTAACATTCATAGAATTTTTTTAAATGATTACTTTTGTCAGATTAAAGTTATTTCTGTGACCGTTGTGAGTTTTTCTTTCATTGACCGAAGGGTACCAACAATTTTGTCCATGTGTGTAGGTACGTGGCGGAGTCTGTTTTCCATGGATGAGGTTAGACGCTGAGTGAGGGGAATCAAATCAAATGGTATATTTGTGTTTTCAGATATGTCAGGTAGAACAAAAGTTAGCATTACTTTTAGAAAGGGTCAATTTTGCCACTTACGGAATATGGGAATGATATCGCAAATATGTAGAACCTTTAAAAATATTATGAAAATTTTTTGATCATTAAAACAATCAAAAACAACCACAAAACCATGTGATCATGTGTATTTGTGCTATTTCTTTGCCTATGTGACCCATTTCATAATTTCATAATCAAATAAAATCCAGTTCTTCATATTGTCTATTTTGTCCTGAAAAAAAGGATAAGTCACTCAATACTGCACAATCCTGAGCTCTATATATGTTTATTAAAAACAGCAAACAAATAATGGCTAAAATGCTGTGAGCTTTAAGAAGTACCTGACAATAAAACATTCATTAAATTCCACCAAAAGACATAAATTTGAGGTTTTGCCATCTAAAAGAAGAAAGTCAAAACTACTCCTACTGGAATGTCAGGTTCAGGCTGATTATACAGAAAGTCCACAGTCGAAAATAAAATCGGAACACTTGAGCAGTTATTCGGAAATGTTTAAGGATTGTTGGAAGGTAGATGTTTGAGGAACTTCTAGCTTCACTTCTGCAATGAGCACCAAAGCAAAACCTTCAGTTCCTTTTTATTGACCAACTTTATGGTGATCTGAGTGAACGAATCATCAATATTCAGTGATGCTTTACAGCAATGGCAATTGTTAAAAGTGCGTTGCAAATGTAATATAATTGAATTAAATTGAATATATATGTTAATTTATATAAGACCCGTCAAGAACTGTTCCTGCATTATGCGAGCCAACTACCTCCTTTTGCAGGAGTCTGCAGTGACCTTTGTTCTGGGATAAGTTTGAGAATCTGCATGAACATTATGATCACTATCTACAGCGAGGCACACACACTTCTACCATTTACATTACACACACCGTGATAAATCAACACGCATGTATGTTAGTTTTTAGAAGAAATAAACTTACAGATGACAACAAGGTGATATTGTTCATCTTTTCATTTCAGTATTGAATATTTTGGTGCATGCTGTATATATATATATATATATATATATATATATATATATATATATATATATATAGATATATAGATAGATAGATAGATAGATAGATAGATAGATAGATAGATAGATAGATAGATTTATGGGTTTTCTTACTAAATCTGATAAAATCAGTCATCACTTTAAACTATATTTTGAAGTCTGTGTGAGCAATACTGGGACTTTGATCCAAGGAAATAATTACCTTTAGCCCAGCACACAACCAAAAGGACACGCAGGTTGGTTATACTAAGGAGGCTTGAGACGCAAAGACTGGTGCGTAGTCGTACAAAACTACAGTACTATTAAATTTAATTTAATTTAATTGTTTCACCATTAATGTTAATGTAAATTTTTATTCTACTCTTATAATCCTCCCCAGATAAAAGCCATGGAAAGAATTAAATGATAGTTTTGACAATTGCATGTTTAAATGCATGTGTTCTGTTTCGAGGGCTCCAAGTTGATTTAATTAAGCTTATATTTTATTAATAAAAATGTTCTTAGAAATGTGACATATTTCACAATCATTTTGTATGGTTAGTTATAGACTCCCACATCCCCAAAAAACTACTTGACCACACACCACCCTTGAATTTTTTTCACACACACACACTTCCCCTCTGTCTTACACTCTCCCTCTCACACACACACACACACACACACTTACTGTACCACGGTCTTACACTTGCTCTTTGTACTACTTTTAATACACACCAACATGAATCTTCACACACTGGCACTCTTCTAACACAATTTCTCCATTGGTTTATTTTCACGGAGCTGTTTTGTGTGTTTTGGCTTGAGATTGATGAGGGAGTCAGACAGTTCCATGAGTCTTCTCCAGCACATCCCAAAGATTTTCAATGCAGTTAAAATCAGGCCCCTGAGACCAAATCATGTGCTGTCAGGATAAAAAAACAATCCACTGATGGGATCCTGCTTATTATTTTATCTCCACATGACGTTGCTGAGTCTCGACCTGAGCGACTGAAGCAACTCCAGATCATAACACTGTCTCCAGAGGCTTGTACAGTGGACACTATGCATGATGGGAGCATCACTTCATGCGCTTCCCTTCTCACCCTGACCACGCCCATCACTCTGGAATAGACTCAGTCTGGACTCATCAGGTCACATGACCTTTTCCCATTGTTGTCTATATAATCCCCTGCTACACTAATGCACTTGTGTCACTAGTGCTTGGACACCATCAAGGTAGAAAGATTTGCCAGTACGCCAGGGCCATGATTGGACCGTCTGCTTCACGTCTGAAACACTGGCCTCCAAGGAACTCCTTTAATGGTCCAAACATCTGGAGTTGTAGATCATTTATCCAGGGACTTTTTTTTTAAAGGAACAGGGTTCCACTTTTGTTAAATGTTCACAGGAAAAACTGCAGTTTGCTCTGAGCCACTTATCCTAGAATTGTCATTCACAGACATATGGCCTTTTAGAAATGGTTTTTATATGTTGGACACTTGGCAGGCCAGTACAGTGGAATCTTGGACTGCGAGCATAATTTGTTCCGGAAGCATGCTTGTATATCAAAGCACTCGTATATCAAAGTGAATTTCCCCCATAAGAATGAATGGAAAATAACCGTTTATTTATTCCACAACCACAAACATAATTAATGCAAAATGAAACAAATTAACCTGCACTTACCTTTGAAAACTGATGTTAGATGAGAGAGGAGAGGAGGAGGGCGGCAAACTGTAAACACACGTGCGTGCACAAAAACACACACACACACACACACACACACACACACACACTAACAGAATCGCTGCTCTGTCGGAAAACTTCTATTACAGGGAATCTCTCTAATGACACTTGCTTTTGCCTCCTTTTGAGGATTTTGTAACCAACAACTTGTATGGAACAAAAGTGAATCCGGGTCGGTTCCAACTGCTGTCTGCAAATCTGACTCTGTCCTGAAGTCACAACAAAGAAGTGAAACGGCTCCAACGTTTAAACACAGACCCGGTTCAGAGTCGTCGGCTATCGTGGTGTCTTCACTAAGTGAGAATGACTTTGTGATTGAGACAGTTTCTTCTCAGAGGGCCTTGGAGATGAGAAACCACATTTAGAATGAGAAATACAGGCTTCTAGATATAAAAATACACCTAGACTGAGTTAAAAAGATTTCTTAGAATGTGGAAAGTGTTCCAAAAAGTGCACTTAATATAAAGTTTATCTTACATCATCATGCATCAGTGATGAAGCTCATCAGGTCTGTGAGAAACGCTGCATGAATTTGCTTCTATGATATGCAGAATAAAACATGATATAAGAAGGTCGTGTCACTAATAGAACTCACTTTATTACAAATTAGGAAGAAATGTCAAATGTATTACAAATAATCACAATTGGTTGAGAATATATGAATTGTATTGTAAATAATAGAAGCTATTTTTGTACAAAATAGAAAAAGGATTAAAAAAATCTAAAGTTGTGAAAAATCTAGTTAGGTGGATTTGGGCGTGGCCTAAACAAATTGTACAAAGTGCAATAGCACCACCATCAGGCCAATAGGGGCCATTTTAATTGGATCGTAGGGCAATTGTGAGGCTAAAGTTCATAGTTTTAGATCTTATGGTCACTTCTGCACATATATTTAAGAAAGAAAGAAGAAACAAAGAAAGAGAGAGGGAGAGAGAGAGAGAGAGACGGCTTTCCAACTAACTTCATAGTGTTCCTGCAGCTTGTTATTAATAATAAAAATATATTAACTACATATGAATTTATTACAACATAAATATACTTACCGATTAAAAAGTTTATAATGAATAAAGTTTGAATGTAAATGTAATAATAAAAGATATTCCAGTTATACTGCAGTTATTGTATGTGTACAGACGTGAGATCTCTTACACGTGTGTATGAAATACGGAAAGTACTGAATCCGATTAACATGAAAAATGTTCCACTTGTGTGTGTTTCTGATTCTCACTGATGTGTGTGTTTACGCCAGAAGGTTTCACACAAAGACTGAAACATTCACATTATTACTGCTGAATAAGAGACAACTGTCACCACACAGAGCTGCTAAACTGCTGACTTGTAGACTAAACACGAACGCGTGTCTGGTTTACACCATGTGGAGCTTTAGACTGGAGTTCAGACCCAGTGCGGCCCTGATCCTGAAGCTGTAGGAGGAACACAGACATGACGGTGTTGAAGCCTGTGTGTTACTGCACGACGTTTCTGCACAAACCGCTGAGCTCTTTGCACCTCACACTGACCGTCAAACGGATGTCACATGACCAACTGATCTGTCATGTGTGAGTCTGTTCCCCGCTGAGATCACTGTGATGTCGAGCTCGGGGGAGACAACTGCTACAAAACGTTTACTCCGTTTACAGCGAAGAAATTCTCTGCCAAAACTGATGTGACATGAATTTACTTGCCTTTGTAGATTAGATGATCATATTGTCATTAATTATTTACTGTAATTATTACACTTTGTTATTCATCCATGGTCTATACCACACTGTCCTGTATGTAGGGTCACCGGTGGGCCTGGAGCCCGTCCCAGGAGACCCAGGGCATGAGGGGTACATCCTGGACACGGTGCCACACACTTATTAACTGCTAATTTAGGATTAGCAGTTAGCAGTTAGCTTAGTTTGCATGTCTTTTGACTGTGGGAGGAAACTGGAGTACTTGGAGGAAACCCACCAATCACAGGGAGAACCAGATCCAGGGCCGGGAATCGAACCCACGACCCTGGAGGTGCGAGGCGACAGTGCTACTGTAACTAGTACAAATTTTACAAATGTAATGGTCTGGGAGGAATCCTGTGTTTGAACATTTTAAGACAGAGTATCTTTTAAAATATAAAGTAATTTTGATTAGTTTCATCTTTTCATTGTGCTTTATGGTGTAAAATGTTCCTGTGCCCCCCTGATGGTCACTTCTTCTTCTTATTATTATTATTATTATTAGTCTTTCTCTTCCCTTTCAGGGGTCACCACAGCGAATCATCTGCCTCCATCTTACCCCATCACCTGCATCCTCTTCTCTCACACCAACATTCTTCATCCTATCCATCTTGTCACTCCCAAAGAGAAGCTCAACATCTTCATCTCTGCTATGTCCAGCTCTGTCTCCTGTCTCTTCTTCGGTGCCGCTGTCTCTAAGCCCCTGATGCTCAGGAAAATATTAGACATTGTCTTGTGGTGTTTTTTTCTTTGTTTGTTTGTTTGTTTGTTTGTTTTGTAAACACAGATGAAATCATGCCATAATATGATGTACAAATTTGCATATTAAAATTTGTTTTTGTGCTTAAGACTTTGTAATGTAATATATATACTCATAGTGTTTTTATTAATTTATAAAAGAAGGAATAGCAGAGACAAAGGACAGTTTAATGACCAGTGATGAATGATTTGATCTGATTCAGTCACAGACGACCATTTGATTGAAATATTTAAAATATGTAAGGAACACGGTGCTGATTTCTGATTCTGATTACAGATGCACATTTACATTAAATCTGAAACATGCAGGACAGATGCTGAAAGCGTTAAACACACTCGGTTTGAAACAGGAAGACGTACTGCACCCACTCACTCAGCAAAAATCCTTCTTATTTTCCTTTTGTTGTTAGTTTGTGTGTTTTTTGAAAACCATCACCTTTGTTTAGTTAAAACTCTTCCTGATGTTCTGCATCTAACATCCACCACCGAACAGAGTGAAAACTGTCCCGTACAGATTACGTAATCTCATCTCTAGATCCCGCCTCCTGATCCGTCGTGGCTCTTCACCGTCCTCTGTATTCTCTCCGACGTACCCACCCGAGTGTCTGTGATTATTACTGTTATCCAGGCAGCAGAACGCCGTCCAGTAATGACTGGGAACTCGCACTCTTTCATTCATGTCAGTGTCACCCGGCACGACCCCAGTCACTACATACGCACGCAGGCCTGCTTTAATGCAGAGTGTGTTCAAGAAATGAGCCACGTTCCTCTCTGTCGTCCTCCACCACCCGCGGGTGAACCTGGGGTTCTGTGGAGCAGCGTTGGTCAGGGTGAAGGTGGCGTTGGCACAGCTCTGGGTTTTGGCACGGTAAACTGGAGCCAGGTGCCCTCTGTCATATTTATTCACGTCATTTTCTTTTACGTCATCGTAATCAGAATTCAGAGCCTGATTAGCTCCATGATTTCGCACACCAGCTTCAGGTCTCATGTTCTTTCCTCCACGCCATGGAGAGTCCAGCTGCAGACGCAAACATAAGGGGGAAACACACACACACACACACACAGATTGTAGGACACTTTGTAGAAATTCATACACAGTTAAAAACAGAAAAGTCAGTTTCAACCGAGTAATCTGATTGGATGAGAGGCGTCCCATGAGTGGTGATAATAGATAGTAACAGCACTGGGCTGTTTAACTATGTATATCACTCTCAGGCACAGGTGTTCTTATGATCATCTACTGTCTTTCGGCTGTTCCCTTTCAGGGGTCTCCACAGTGAATCATCTGCCTCCATCTAACCCTGTCCTCTGCATCCTCTTCTCTCACACCAACTAACTTCATGTCCTCTCACACTGCATCCATAAATCTCCTCTCTGGTCTCCTCTAGACCTCCTGCCTGGCAGTTCCAACCTCAGCAACCTTCTACCGATATATTCACAACCTCTCCTCTGAACATGTCCAAACCACCTCAATCTGGCCTCTCTGACGTTGTCTCTAAGCCGTAGAGCATCGCTGGTCTCACCACAGTCTTGTACACCTTTACTTTAATTCTTGCTGACACTCTTTTATCACACAACATACCTCACACTTTTCTCCACCCATTCCAACCTGCATGTACTCGCCTCTTCACCTCCTTTCCACGCTCTCCGTTGCTCTGGACCTAAGTACTTAAAGTCCTGCATCTTCTTTGATTCTGCTCCCTGTAGCCTCAACATTCCACTTGCGTTCCTCTCATTCACACACATGTATTCTGTCTTACTACAGCTAACAGCTATTCCTCTGCTTTCCAGAGCGTTCTTACACCTCTCTAGATTTTCCTCCACCTGTTCCCTGCTCTCACTACAAAGCACAATGTCATCTGCAAGTCCATGGAGACTCCTGTCTAAACTCATCTGCCACCCAGTCCATCACCACAGCAAACAAAAAGGGGCTCAGAGCCGATCCTTGATGCAGACCCACCTCCACCTTGAACTCTTCTGTCACACCTACAGCACATCTCACCACTGTCTTACAGCTCTCATACATGTCCTGCACCACTCTAACATACTTCTCTGCCATTCCAGACTTCCTCATACAACACCACAGCTCCTCTCTCGGCACCCTGTCATACGCTTTCTATAAATCTACAAAGACACAATGCAACTCATCAGCTTTATTCCTCTGTAGTTGCCACAGCTCTGCACATCCCCCTTGTTCTTAAAGATCGGCACTAATACACTTCTCCTCCATTCCTCTGGGATCCTCTCACTCTCCAAGATCTTATTAAACAGTCTAGTCAGCAACTCTACTGCCACCTCTCCTAAGCACTTCCACACCTCCACAGGTATGTCATCAGGACCAACTGCCTTTCTACTCTTCAGCCTCCGTACTGCCTTTCTACTTCCTGCTCCATAACAGTCACCTCTTCTACTCTTTGTTCTCTTTCATAGATGTTCTAATAGTCATATAACTGCCAATAACTGTCGCTTGCTAACTGTCACTCTTCAGCTCCACCAGTCACCTTTAGTTAGTTCCACCAGGTGCAGAAGGATGCGTGTGGGCGGAGCAAAATAACTGGAAAATAATTAAACAAATAATGATCTGCTGATAATAAATTATGTTTGTGGAACTGTTGTATAAAACACTGTCACACTCGAGGCCATGGTGTTGTACTGAATATCAGCATGGCTGTGATATCTTCAGCACCCTTGTGTCTATGATTACATCACAGCTGTGCTGATATTCAGTACAACAGCACGACCTTAAGTGTAATATATGATTTATTGATTTATTGTAAAAAAAATATGCGTGTGACTCTAAAAAAATTGTGATTCTTTAGAATAACTCATCAGCAACTATACTATAGTATACTATACTACAATACACTATACTACACCACACTACACTATATTACACTACACTATACTAAATTACAATACACTATACTACACCACACTACAATATATTACACTACACTATACTAAACTACTCTACACTATACTACACCACACTACAATATATTACACTACACTATACTAAACTACACTATACTATACTACACTACACCACAGTACAATATCGTACACCATACTACACTATACTAAACTACACTACACTATATTA
>QNUK01001470.1:0-53369 GCA_013621035.1 Clarias magur | reverse complement strand
AAGAACAACAAAAACCAGGGAACTCAAACATACCGTATACTTTCTGTTAAAATAAACCAAAAACACGAATAACACACATCCTTTAGTTTAAACGTAACAAATGCTAGACAACTAACTAAACTGAAAACACTCTATTCATAATGAAACTAATGATTAACTCGGTTCAGGTGAGTGCCCACGTCACCTGACCGAGTTGCAACCTGGGAACTGAAGTGAAATGAAACAAAACTGCAAAACAAGTCTCTCGGCGCTTTGGCGCCCTCTAAGGGTTATCCCTGACATAAGCCCCCCCTAAAGGCGCAAATCCTGGGGCGCCACTGGAGGTCCAGGGCATCCCCCCCAAGGTCCAATGTCCGCCCTCCTCACCCCGAGGCTGACTCCCTTGTCCTGAGGGCACGGCGGAGGCAGAGAAAGTGCGCCGTTCTCACTAATGCAGGGCGGCAGATGCAGCGGGAGTTCGCCATCCTCGTTGACGCCGGACGGTGAAGGCAGAAGATGCTCGCCGTCGTCTTTGTTGCAGGGCGGCGGAGGAAGAGGATGAGAAAGCTCGTTCTCCTCGGCGCTGCATGACGGCGGTGGCAGAGGAAACTCGCTGTCCTCCTTGGCATGATGTGGCGGCAACAGCTCGTTGCCCTCGCTGCAAGACAGCGGCGGTGGAGGAAGAGGAAGCTCGTTCTCCTCCTCGGCGCTGCATGACGGCGGTGGCAGAGGAAACTCGCTGTCCTCCTTGTCATGATGCGGCGGCAACAGCTCGTTGCCCTCGCTGCAAGACAGCGGCGGTGGAGGAAGAGGAAGCTCGTTCTCCTCCTCGGCGCATGACGGCGGCGGCGGAGGAAGAGGGAGCTCGCTGTCCTCAGCGCTGCGTGATGGCGGAGGAAGAGGAGGCTCACTGTCCTCGGGGGCGCGTGACGGCGGAGGAAGAGGAGGCTTGCTGTCCTCAGCGGCGCGTGACAGCGGCGGCGGAGGAAGAGGAGGGAGCTCGCTGTGCTCTATGAAGCAGCTCTGTGGCAGAATAAAGAGCTCGCTGTCGTCGCCGGCGCAGCGTGGCGGAAAAAGGAGCTCGTTCTCGTTGTCGTCGCTGCTGCACTCCCCCTTGGTGTCCTCGCTAAACGGCATATAGTATAGCTCGCTGTCATCTTCGCTGAACCGGATGTATTCCAGCTCGCCGTCGTCGTCGTTCCAGCTCGGCGGAGAAAGGAGCTCTTCTTCGCTCCTGAGCTCGGGCGGAGAAGCTGGCAGGTCTGGGTCTTCCTCGAGATGTATCTGCAACAGCAGTTTCTGGAGCATTCCTACCTGATCCTGCAGGATACGCATGCGCTCGCCATTTTGCTCCGAGCGCTGCCATACGCTGCTCCCTGCTAAGTGGGAGGCTGCTCCCGGTTGTGCATACTGTCTACACGCTGTTCCTTGTAGCCGCACGCTGTGGGGTGTCCCTCCACCCTGGTCACCACGGAATTCGGACCTCCTGGTCTCTGCCCTCTGGTCGGTGTGGGGACTCATGTCACCCCGAGCTGCGCCACCTCTGAACGACGTGCGCCGTATCACCAGCCGGCAGCCATCCCAGTCACACTGCCGTCTCAGCTCTTCCTGCTCTTTCCTGCCAGATTTCCTTCTCTGCTTCTTTCCTCCACGCCGCTTGGGAATCCGCTCGCCCTCCGCGTCGTCTTCCCAACGCGCATACATCAGTGCCCCCCCCAAAAGAATCTCCCGGGGTGGCTCCTCTGCTATGCCTCTATGAGGGTCTAGCATTCTGTCACAAACTGCATGTGAGGATGAACGGAGGTGAGGCATAATTGCAGAGGTGGATGTTCAGCAAAGTGTTACTTATTATTTAAAGAACAACAAAAACCAGGGAACTCAAACAAACCGAATACTTCCTGTTAAAATAAACCAAAAACACGAATAACACACATCCTTTAGTTTAAACATAACAAATGCTAAACAACTAACTAAACTGAAAACACTCTATTTATAATGAAACTAATGATTAACTCGGTTCAGGTGAGCGCCCACGTCACCTAACCGAGTTGCAACCAGGGAACTGAAGTGAAACCAAACAAAACTACAAAACAAGTCTCTGGGCGCTTAGGCGCCCTCTAGGGGTTATCCCTGACAACCACTATCCTTCCAGGTTTTACAGTTCTTAATACAATTAATAATAGTTTGTAGATTCAGCAATCTCCTTAGTTGGGTTCTTTGCCTGATGCAATGCAATAATAAGATTTATTTTTAAATAAATAAATAAATAAATAAAACACCTGAAAAGTTATTAGAAGGGCTGAAGGGCTTTGACATTATTGATGTCAAGACTAAACTGTTTTTTTTTTTATTATTATTATTTTTTCACCTCAAGGAGGAGCCACACACTTGATGCAGCATGTGTTGTACATTGACTGCAGTGTGTGAGCTGTTGCTCTGTGTTCTCCTGCTGGCTTCCATTACAGTGCTGTGGATCAAATTCAACAACTTAATTATTGAAAATAACCAGTTACAGACCAGTTACAAGAACCTGAGTATAGAAAGAGACCAGTTACAAACCAGTTACAAGAATCTGACTATAGCAAGAGACCAGTTACAGAGGGAGAGAGATGGATGCCTGAGGAAATTTTGTGAATTTGGTAAGTAGACAGATTTAGCTTTACATTTTCTGTTAACTGTTAAATGTCTTCAGTTGAAATCCATGAGCCCTCCTAAAACCATGGTATCAAGATTTAACTCACATCCTCTCACATGTTCCTTCATATAATTTCACCAAACTCTTTGAATGAAAACATCTCATTAATATTTGTGACACTTTTGTGCAATGCTGATCCATAACTCGGAGGTAACTTATAAGAAGTAAGAATGAATAAATTAATAGATCTTCATTAACAACCAGATAATTACTCACGTACCAACTATAATTCAATTCAATTAAATTCAGTTTTATTTTTATAGCTTTTTTCACAAGGGTCATTGTCTCAAAGCAGCTGAACAAAATGAAAAAAAAAAGAAAAAGAAAATGTAATTAGTAATCAGGCTTGTATCAGTTCACTATTAACAGTGCAGTAATTACTGAGTATTAATCAGTCTTACATTTCTCCTGGAGAACTAATATCGAACTTTGTCTGTATTGTAATAACAGCTGATTAATTACTGATCAGCTCAACATTAATATATAGGTATATATAATATAGGTACCGCGGCTGTTTCCACACCCAGTGTCTAAAATGTAAATGTCTATAGAAGTGCTTATTGTCCACACATAGAGTTCTCTTTAGAGTGTGTGTGTGTAAAAACATACAGTGTGCATAGTCAAAATCCAATATATTATAGATAATAAAAATTATAATGCTGAACCAAATTGAAAGATCAATCCATGCATATATTACTGATATTATATACCCTATGTCGTACAAAAATAAATCCTGGATTTAAAGAATTAATAGGTCAGAATCTGTATGTTTTGATCTCTGTAAATTCTCTCATTTATCCTTACAGACAAAGAGAAGTGTTTCATCTTCAGCTCCAGTCTTTATTTCATGTCTAATGAGAAGAAGAACTGGACTGAGAGCAGAGACGACTGCAGAGAGAGAAGAGCAGACCTGGTGATCATAAACAGCAGAGAGGAACAGGTGTGTGTGTGTGTGTGTGTGTGTGTGTGTGTGTGTGTGTGTGTGTGTGTGTGTGTGTGTGTGTGTGTGTGAGAGAGAGAGAGAGAGAGAGAGAGAGAGGTGAGGTTTTAAAACTCACTTTATTATAACAAAATTAAATAAGGCACTATTTTACAATTCATGTACAGTTATAAGCATATACACAGAGAGGGGGGGAGACAGAGAAAGAGAGGAGGAGAGAGAGAGAGAGAGAGAGAGGAAAGAGTTTTTTTTTTAACTCACTACATATACACATGCACACACACACACACACACACACACACACACTCTACATATACACACTAGCACATACATACATATACACACACACACTCATACACAATATATAGATTCATATATATATATTTTTTTCCAGTCATTCATTCTTCTTTATAGTTTTTGGTTTGTTCAGCTTCTGTCCATTTTCTCTTCTTCTTGAGTGTCTGTGGGTTTTTGAGCTTTTTTTTCTGCTAATTTTGCCTTTTTTAGTAGCGTTTTTACTAAGTGTTTCTTTTTTATGTCTGATATCTGTAATTGGTCTAGTTCTTGTAGGTATTTGTTTGCTTGTTCCTGAATGTCCTCTATGTCTTTTTGTGGTTCCCCCTGTGTGTGTGCGGTGCTGCATCCGGCTTCTTCTGTGTCCAGTGTTGTTGTGTTCAGTGTTTGGCTGCGGGTTTTCCGTTTGTTGATTTGTTCTGTAATGTGCGTCTCTTCTCTTTTCCTCCTGGGTTTTACTGTGGTTTTCTCTTTGGGTGTCGGTGCTGGTGTGCAGGTCTGAGGTTCCTGTGCCTCTCCGGTACTGGTGCTGGGGGCGTGGTCAGCGTTGTGGGCGTGGTCAGCGCTGACTACTGTACACGCGCCGGGATGTTTACTCACACTGTGTACAGTAGTGGCGGTGCTGGAGTCAGCGCCGGGTGCGGTGTGTGTCTCTGCGGTGGCGGTGTGTGTGAGACTGACCTTCGTGAGTGCTGACTCGGGCGTGTCGCTGAGGCCCGCGGCGGACTCGGACTCCTCGGTGTTCTCAGGCTGACTGTCCCCGCTTTGCCGCTGCTGCTGTTTCCCGGCCGCGTCGCTCCTCGAGCTCCCCGGCTGCGCGGCTCCGTGTGGACAGCTCAGCCTTTTGTGTCCGACGTCCCCGCACTCGAAACACCTAAGCGGCTCCGTGGTGGCGAACACGGTGTAGCTGCCGTCCCCCACTTTACACTTAAAGTTCACATTCAGTGTCCCTTCCTGGTTAGTTAACACCATTAGTATCTGCCTCCGGAAGGACAGGACGTGCTTCACGCTGGAGCTCTTACACCCAAGCGGGATGGCCCTCATGGGGCTGACGAACCTCCCGAATCGGGCCAGCTTTCTCATGATCGCCTCGTCCTGTACAAACGGAGGCACGTTGGAGATCAGCACTCTCGTGGCGGGGGCAGACAGAGGGGAGACCGGCACCGCTGATCCTCTCACGGTTATTCCGCTCTTCACGAGCGCGCTCACGAGGTCGGTCTTTTTTAGAAACACCACCACCGCTTTGTTCATCCGGGAGGCTGAGTAGATGTTCTCACACCCGACCTCCTCTCCCACCGCTAGCAGCACTTCTTCAACGAAGACCCCAGTGTCCACGACAAACCTCACGCCATTCCGGAGAGATAAACTCTCCACATCGGCCTCGGAGGCCATGGTGCCCCGCTCGCTCTCTCTCACGAAAAAGTTTCAAATCATATGTATTTTACACAGCATTCACTAAAGCAATTAATGGAAATGAAAAAGGGGAATAAATAAAGAAAAATAAATAAATGAATAAAGAAGTGGGGGGAAAAAAACGGGAGGTTTTTTCGGAAAAACTTGGCAGGACGCCAAACAGTCTTTCACGCGCTCCCTCACACCCAGCGCATGCGCAGAGAGAGAGAGAGAGAGAGAGTAAATACTTCTTAATTGTGTTGTTATTTACAGGAGTTCATCAGTAAACAAAAGGTGAATAACAGACTTCAGGTTTGGATTGGTGTGAGCGACAGAGATAAAGAGGGAGAGTGGAAATGGGTGGACGGTACAACACTGACCACTGTGTAAGAAACTGAGATTCTTTCTGTGTCTGTTTATGGTGCAGTACAATCAACAATGTTAAAACTGTTCTCCTGCTGGGAAAACTGCAAAGATTATTCCTTATTATATTTATATTTCTGTCGTGTCCCAATGTACATCTCAGTAAACAGAGGCTGAGAGGATTCAGTTAAATGTGTGGAATTGAAGGAAACTCAACACTGATCTGAGTCTGATTCTGATTCTCTGGGTTTCAGGTTCTGGAATAAAGGGGAACCGAATGGAAGACTCGGTAAGAACTGTGCTGAGTTTTATAGTGGTGCAAATGGGAATTTCTGGAACGACAAGAATTGCTCTATTACACTACAGTGGATCAGTGAAGTTTATTGTTTTACAGTGAAAAGAGTTGTTTATATAAATTGACTCAAATACATGCAGTTTATCAGTACATTATCATTAACATATTTTAATAATGGTCGTGTCTCAGTGTACGTTGTTGTTTTATGTCAGTGTGAACTCAGTAATCAGTCACATACAGGAGCTATATAATTATACAGATATTTCAGTATATTAATTATGAATCAAATATGTTACTTATATGCAAATATATTAGAAAAATATATATATATATGTATTTCACTTAGGGATTGATTAAAATATTTAATGTATATTTTAATACAATTAAATATACTGAATTGTGTGTGTGTGTGTGTGTGTGTGTGTGTGTGTGTGTGTGTGTGTGTGTGTGTTTTCTGGATTTGGAATGATTTTGTTATTTCATGTTTTGCTGTGCTTTCATTTTTTATAACTGTTTAATCACATGTTCTGGACTAACATTACTTCTCTATTTGATCACTGATTGAGTTACCTGTGACAAGTAGCCCCATGTAGTGTCATGATATACATAATAACATACAGCAATAAATGTACCTACATTAAAGAAAGGTTTTGTCTGTACATTAATCAGAACTCACTCTTTTAATTATATCTGTACATTTCATACATTGGAGGATCAGAACCCAGTCTCAGACAAACTTATGTCCAGACAGATTTTGTCCCAGCATCACAGAAATGTGGCTTGACACAATGCTTTGGAATTTTGGCAGATATTAATATATACTTTTGCGCAGTAAAGTTACGAGCAGTTATGTACCAAATTATGTCACGGCATTTAGAACTTTTTTACTAATTTAGCAGTTTTTCCCTCGAGGTGGGCGTGGCTATATGTGTCACTTAACAGAGCCAATTAACACACTAATTTCCTGTGTATGGACAGAGTATGCTGAAGACTACATGATGGTAATGCACCTACAAGCCTCCAACATCCTCAAGGAGCATACAGTATACAAACATGTGACACAGAATGGCTTATTCCAAAAAAAAGTAGATTATGAAAACTGAACCTTTAAAGCTGAATAGACGGATAAATGTATGTTCATTTTGTTGGAGGAAGTTTTAAACCAGTTTGTTTTATATTTTTTAAATCCCTGACATGAATAAAAAGCAGTAATATGAAGCAAATATGGGCAAAACTGCCATCTCTTAGGCATTGAGCATGAGACTCATGTAATCACTCATCTTCACACACTCTCACACCACATCTGCAATTTCCCAAACGTTCATATTCCAGACAACTGTTTATGTACGAGGCGAGCAACAGTACACTCTAAAAAATGCTGTGTTGTTTCTGTAAACACATTGTTGGGTTGTTCATGTTGGGTCAAAATTCTGGGTTATTTCGGGGACTTTAAACACATTGTTGGGTTGGGTAATGCTGGGTCAAATGAGATGTAGTGGGTCATTTACAAATGAACACCTGGTTGGGTTATTTTGACCCAACAACTGGTTTATTCTTTATTTCTCCAAACGGCAGCCTGCAAAATGTTTGAAATATTACTGTTATTGTGCTACAAAGTGTAGTTTTAAGAGTTGTTTAAGCGAGAATGTATGTGGCTACAGCTCAAAACATCAATCGGTTATTAAAGAAAGTGTCTATTGTGGGAGATTTTTCTCCTACACTAGTTACAGTTGCCTTAATTACAAATGTTGCACAAAAACTTTAGGCCACTTAAAGCTGGCAGTATTTTATGGAGAGTTTATATTCATTTTTACCTTAATTTTAAATGTTGTAGTCATGGTAGGAGCTCGTTTTCATGTTTATTCGCTTTTCCGCCTTTTTAGTCGCACTTTGATATGGGGGTGAAAGGAGTTCATGTTTTATATTCTGTTCCAACTGTCAGCTATAGTGAATTTTATGATAAAAGTGCGTTTGTAGCACACACATAAAAAAAATAAAAACTAAATGTAATCTTAAATGTAATTTTAGGTAAATTACTAGTAATCTTTGCTAAAGCTGTGTGTGTGGAAAGTCTCTTGGCATATTTTATAATATTTAATAGGTGTCAGAAGAAGCTATTGAGATATGTTTAATGTCAGTCTTAATATGTCTTCTGTTTCTGTCTGTTAAAAAAAAAAAGACTGCTTGTGTTATTTTGACCCAGTAGTTGGTTTATTCTTTGGAGAACTTTCTGGATTCTTCACTTCTGACTGGATCAGCCTCAGAGCACACAGCATATTTTATTGTTTAAAATATATATTTTTACTATTAATTGTGTTTTATTAATATTGTGTGGAATTAATATTGTTTTCCCATTCTGTTTTGTTATTCAAAAAATGAGAAAGCGTTGTAAGTTGTAGCCTTAAAACAAGCTTTTTCTTTATCCTTATAAAATATTAAGTAGTAAATTCACCATTAAATATCATATTCATCTAATGTTAGTTGAGAATTTGAAAAGGGGTGAATGTTTTGTATTAAATCCAGATGGAGCGTCGTATCCTCTTATCCCTCACATGTTAAATAGTGAGGTAAATTATTAAAAAATATACACTAAATTCATGTTCACCTTATGTATTTTTGTGTATTGACAAAATATTTTTTTTTGCATTAAATACATATGTAGCTGTACGTCCTTAACAAAAATGCTGAACGTAAATGTTAGTGATATTGCAACACTAAGTGATGCTGTATAATCCATAGGTGGACCAACATGATGAGGATGATATCTGCAAAATATGGAGATGACTGGAGCATTGTTCCATGTTGTGTTCCTTGGCTCCTCGAGCTCCCCGGCTGCGCGGCTCCGTGTGGACAGCTCAGCCTTTTGTGTCCGACGTCCCCGCACTCGAAACACCTCAGCGGCTCCGTG
The DNA here is from genome assembly GCA_013621035.1 of Clarias magur. Classification (NCBI taxonomy): domain Eukaryota; kingdom Metazoa; phylum Chordata; class Actinopteri; order Siluriformes; family Clariidae; genus Clarias; species Clarias magur. Next base: position 44,503 of record QNUK01001470.1, on the reverse strand, counting down.
GTGGCGAACACGGTGTAGCTGCCGTCCCCCACTTTACACTTAAAGTTCACATTCAGTGTCCCTTCCTGGTTAGTTAACACCATTAGTATCTGCCTCCGGAAGGACAGGACGTGCTTCACGCTGGAGCTCTTACACCCAAGCGGGATGGCCCTCATGGGGCTGACGAACCTCCCGAATCGGGCCAGCTCTCTCATGATCGCCTCGTCCTGTACAAACGGAGGCACGTTGGAGATCACCACTCTCGTGGCGGGGGCAGACAGAGGGGAGACCGGCACCGCTGATCCTCTCACGGTTATTCCGCTCTTCACGAGCGCGCTCACGAGGTTGGTCTTTTTTAGAAACACCACCACCGCTTTGTTCATCCGGGAGGCTGAGTAGATGTTCTCACACCCGACCTCCTCTCCCACCGCTAGCAGCACTTCTTCAACGAAGACCCCAGTGTCCACGACAAACCTCACGCCATTCCGGAGAGATAAACTCTCCACACCGGCCTCGGAGGCCATGGTGCCCCGCTCGCTCTCTCTCACGAAAAAGTTTCAAATCATATGTATTTTACACAGCATTCACTAAAGCAATTAATGGAAATGAAAAAGGGGAATAAATAAAGAAAAATAAATAAATGAATAAAGAAGTGGGGGGAAAAAAACGGGAGGTTTTTTCGGAAAAACTTGGCAGGACGCCAAACAGTCTTTCACGCGCTCCCTCACACCCAGCGCATGCGCAGAGAGAGAGAGAGAGAGAGAGTAAATACTTCTTAATTGTGTTGTTATTTACAGGAGTTCATCAGTAAACAAAAGGTGAATAACAGACTTCAGGTTTGGATTGGTGTGAGCAACAGAGATAAAGAGGGAGAGTGGAAATGGGTGGACGGTACAACACTGACCACTGTGTAAGAAACTGAGATTCTTTCTGTGTCTGTTTATGGTGCAGTACAATCAACAATGTTAAAACTGTTCTCCTGCTGGGAAAACTGCAAAGATTATTCCTTATTATATTTATATTTCTGTCGTGTCCCAATGTACATCTCAGTAAACAGAGGCTGAGAGGATTCAGTTAAATGTGTGGAATTGAAGGAAACTCAACACTGATCTGAGTCTGAAAAATTCCCACCTTGCCAGCTTTTTTTGTGCTCGACAGTGCATTCACCACCAGGACTCGACTTCTGTACAATACATATATAACATAGACATCTGAAACCATTAAAGCCATTTAAGCACTCCGTTAGGGTCCCTGTAAATCAAGGAGAGCGTATCAAGACTTTCAGTCCCTTCTTCAGTCCATGCCTTGCGATCTTCTTCAGTAAATTCAATTACGTGCAGGTTCTTACAGCTCATCAGCTGTGAAAGTGGAATTCGGTTCATCCTGGCTGTCTCCTCACGTAAGAAGTCTAGCCAGACTTCATCAGCGTTCGGACGAACTTTCTGTCCATAAAATGTCATCTCCCAACATCACTTTAGTTATGGTCTTATCTGCTGCCATGTAGACATCGTCAAATTCAATTACTCCACAGATATCATATCCAACCCAATTCTCTTCGATCCCAATACCTCTATAGAGGCCTAGCTTCAGATGTCTTCCAAGCTGATATGAAGTTGTTACCAGATGAAGTCCTCTGCTTATGTCCAGGTCAAATGTCTCCTGCCTCATTGACTTCCTCATGAACTTCTTAGTCCCCATCGGACGGTGTGGGAACCAGTCAACCAGATCATGTCTTAGGTCTGCCCATCTTCTTGTTGGGGTCTGTTCCAGAACCTCACTCCATGCATCACCGCATACTGTACAGGAAACTATCCATCGTGGGTCAGGTACCGGTTCCATCCTGCATACATACGTGTATAACAGAGACAGGACAAAAATACAACGAAAACACGCAAAACCCCTTTTCTTCTGCTAATACTACTTTTTCTCTGGTATAGTTTCTTCAAAGCAAACATTAAGTGTGTTTGATTAACATTCTATGCTAAATAAATTCAATTCAATTCAATTCAATTTTATTTCTATTTTCTTTGAGTTTATAAATAAACTCAGTATACATGTAATTAATAAATATACAGTCGTTTTGTCCATCATGTAGCAACAACTAATCTTTTGTGTTCACTTCATTTCCACGTAAATGGAGTCTGCCTCCCAGTCTTCATCTGGTGGTGTTTGTTCGTGATATTCCACAGTCATTGTATATTGTCCCATTCTTTGAATGCTTGCTTTCGCCAGGGGGATAACGCAACATGACAATATGAGCAGAGTTCCTAGTACTATCAAAATAATTGTCCCTAGTTTCACAAGTAGTCCATACCATGTTGAAGGGTTCAGCCAATCAAACCAGAAAGTCCATTCATTATTTCTCTGTACATCTTGAATGATTTTAACATTTTCGTCTCTCTTTCGCCTGTGTGTCTTGGAATGTATGTACAACATTCTTCTCCAATTAAGGCACATACTCCTCGTTGAGGTGCCAGCATCGTGTCCAGGGTGAATTTATTTTGTGTAGTCACTAATGTATTTCTATCCAATTGTTCCTGAACCAGTCCAAAGACTCCTAAAGTGTGATTCCAAAATCTTTGTTGATTGTGATAAAGTAGGTTAATCCACCTTGCATTTTTCGAAATTTGAACCCATGGCAAGAAGGTTGTCGTGAATGCTCCTCCTACCCTGTTTATAGCCTCATGCTCAGTTGATACACCAACTGGAATACCATCCCAGGCCACTGATAGTCCTCCATCTCTATCAAACTCTTTCCATGCCGATATTTCCTTTCCAATCGTTTTCACAAACTTGTCTTTACGTTTATTCCGTCTGTGTTTCTTGCCATATAGTCCTACTACAATCAAATCTCCTTCTAATAGTACTGGAGCACAACACCCACCCCAGTTATTTGGTAAGTTTTGTCCTCCACAGTACCAGAATATGTTTGCCAGCGGTGTTGTACCAGCGCTTAAATCTGGTTGTTGTACTTTTATTATCTCACTGCATGTCATACTGTCTGTTTTATTGTCGCATATCTGGTGCATTTCAATGAAGAATCCTGCTGCTGGCTGTGTTTCATTGCAACTTGGTGATAGATCTCCTATTTCAATGCTTCCATTTGAGTAGATGCATAAAGGATAGCGTTGCTGTGTAGGTGTTATTTCTCTTTGTAGAGCATCTAATGTTCCTACAGGTTGATATGAACATTTGCTTATGTTGTGCATCTATTCAGGGCCATAGTGTATAGCAGCTGAATGCAAAAGACAGCTAATAGAGCACAATTGTTCACTGTATGTTGGGTTGTCTATACATTCTCTTGTTCCATGTGTTATCACCACACGGGGGGGTCTATTGCTTCTATCATGACACACAATGCAGTCTCGCATGGTTACGGACTCAGCTGTAAATTTCAACCATTGGAAAAACATGTCATTTTTCCATGTCTGATCAGATTCGGCTTGATTTTGGGGTGATTTCTTTGTTATCGGCGGAATTATTGTTACATATTTTGCTGATTCAATATTTGATATATTGGGCTGGTCGGGTGCTTTTGCATAGCATCCCTTCCATCCTGCAAGTGAAACACATACTCCACTAATTTCGCCTTCTATTGAATTCTCAAATGCGCACCAACCGTTGGATCTTGGAACAGCTTCTATTAGTCCATCTAATGCTGCCATCTGTGCTTTACTCCAATATGCTTTTTTCCTCATTTCTATGTAAATGTGCACTCTTTCTTCTGGGGGTTGTGTATTATCTACCTCTATTTGGTAGGTTGCTTCCCAAAATCCTGTTCTTTCCCCACTGTCCAATCCAGCTACTATTCTAGCTCTAGTTATGGTAGCTAATGCACAATGTATTTGTCTCTCTTCATTAGTCCATTTCGGTTGGTTTCTCTCGTTCTTAGTAGCACCACTGTTAATTAGACCAATCATGAAGAGGATTCCTATGCCCATAGACCTCCTTCATTTCAGGAGGCAATAAGAGGGTGGTTTCTCCATTTGGATCACAATGGTGACATGTGGGACTATGGCCAAATAACCTACACAATATTTTTCTTGGGGGGGTTTTCGTTGGGTATGTTCTTTCAACTGTAGTTGGTTTAAATAATTTAATCCCTATCTGATTATCCCTATCTAACTTCTAACTGATTTAATCACTATCCGAGTATTCTACAACTCTAGGTGCGGGATCTTCTTCTCACTGTCTACGTGCTGTTTCAATTCTGGCACGTCTGTGCTCTCGCTGTCTAACTTGGGCTTTTGTTCTAAGAGACGGTCCTCCTTGTTCTGCTTCTGCTTCTTTTTCTTCAAGCTCTGCTTCCCAATCTTGTATATCTTCTTGGGGCCACTCCAGTACCCTTGTTCTCCTTCTTGTTCTTCTACCCACGGTAACTCTTCAGTGCACCCATAAGGATCTGGTGCTTGTTGCCTGGGCCTTGTGTCACTCTCCTGGGAACCTGATTGCAAACCTGAAGGTCCTGCTCGTGGAGACTCTTCAGCGTCTTCCTGAGGTTCCCTGTCCCTTACCTGGTCTGGGTTTGGGGCCTTGCAGCAATGATTTAAATGGTACCATACATCTTTACCTTGGACTTTTACTGCAGTTGGAGTTGCCAACACCACCTTGTATGGTCCTTCCCTTCTAGCTTCGTTCCACCTTCTTTTGAATACTCGAATAAACACCCAGTCACCGGGTAGCACAGTTCTCTCCTCTATGTCCTCTTCCTCAGCGTCATCAGCTGGATCAGCTACCCTCGGTCTGATGTTGTCATGTATTGTGGCTCCCTTAACCTGTTGGAAAATAACTTTGTGTATTTCAGATAAGTGTTTCACATAGTGATCAAGCTCACTCTGTAGTTGTTCAAGTGTGGGGCCTTTATAGGGCCCTCGAACAAGGGATGTAAGCATAGGTCTGCCAGTAAGCATTTCGTGCGGTGTTAGATGTGTGTTGCGGTTAGTTTGCGATCTCATGCCCATCAAGGCTAATGGCAAGGCTTGGAACCAATTCATACCTGTTTCTGCACATATTTTAGCCAATTTCATTTTCAGAGTTCCATTTGCTCTCTCTACCATCCCCTGAGATTGGGGGTGGTACACACATCCAAACCTGTGCTTGATGTTTAACCACTGAGTCACTTTCTGTACTATCTTGTTTGTGAAGTTTTTACCATTGTCTGAACTGATTGTGTCTGGGATTCCAAATCTTGGTATCACTTCCCTACACAGGAATTTTGCTACTGCCATTGCATCTTCCTTAGCTGTTGCTACAGCTTCTACCCATCTGCTAAATCTATCCACAATCACTAGGATGTATCGTTTTCCTTGTATTCGGGGTTCCCCCATGTCCACATAGTCAAACATTATATGTCTAAATGGCCCATCTGGCTCTGGAATATGTCCTATTGGTGATGTGAAGTGTTTTCTAAGGTTATATCTAGAGCATATGTCACAAAACTGTGACAGTGACCTAGATAAGGCGACCACCATGTCTTTTGAATTCTTCTCATCACTTCTCCTCTTGCTACGTGATCGTTACCATGAGCTTGCTTTATGAAGGTTATGAGAAAGTTTTGTGGAGCTACAAAATGCCCATCTGCACTTCGCCACACGTTAGTATCATTATCTTTTGTTGCTCCTCTTGCTAACCATTTACAAATCTCTTCACCTGATGCTGCTGCCTGCATGTCTGCTAGTGAGGATAAGTCTGGTGCTGGGGGTGCGTAATCTTCTGGTATAAGTACTAATCTTTCTTCAGAGTCTGGACTTGAACTTGAGCTTGAACTTGAGCTTGAGCTGGAACTCGAGCTTGAACTTGAACTTGGCCCTTCATCAGGGTTAACACTTGACTCTGGTGAACTTGGTTCATTGTCTGTTTGTGCTGCGGACTCTGGCATCATGTTTGCCTGATTTACTGCTGCTTTCTTAGCTGTTTCATCTGCTGCTTCATTTCCGTCACTAACAAACGTACCATCTTTCTTATGTGCTGCGCATTTTACTATAGCCAATCTGGATGGTAGTTAGATTGCACCTAACAAGTCTGAAATTGCTTCTCCATGTACTACTGGTGTTCCGTCTGCTCTTTTGTAACCTCTTTGTTCCCATATGGGGCCATACAAATGGCATATTCCATACGCATACGCTGGGTCAGTGTAAATTGTACATGCTTTTTCTTCTGCTAGCTTACAAGCGCCTGTCAAAGCGATTAACTCAGCTAGCTGGGCTAAACAGGGTTGTGGCACATGTTCAGCTTGTACTACTTTGAAGGCTTTCCCATCTAAGTCTGGTGTTACTATTGCATAGCCTGCTTTATTGCTATTCCCATCTCTAAAGCATGACCCATCTAAAAAGAATATACAATCTGGGTTTGACAGAGGTTGATTCTCTTAATCTTGATGCGTCTTCAGATGTTCTGCTGACACTAGATGACAATCGTGTGGATCTCCCTCTGCTGGGGTCATCATACGATCTGCTGGATTTACTGTCTGACACCTTTGTATGGTCAATTCAGGTGCAGAGAGTATTACATCATATCCTGTTCTTCTAGCATTTGTAATTACAAATGATGGGCTAGTCAGGAGTGCATGCAATGCGTGGGTGGTGTACATCATAGCAGGATGTCCCATAGTAATTGATGAGGCTTTTTGATAAGCAAAGGCTGCAGCTGCCACACCTCGGTAGCAGGGTGGCATGCCTTTTTCAATATTATCGAGCGCTGTACTATAATAAGCAATTGGTTGCTTACTAGGCCCTTGTTGTTGAGTCAGAACCCCTGTGGCAAAACCTCCACGCTCTGAGACTTACAAATGGAATGGCTTATTATATTCTGGACTAGCAAGTGCTGGTGCTGTACAGAGTTCTCTTTTTAGCTGTTCAAACGCTTCTAGTGCTTCAGATGTCCATTCTAACACTGCACTATTCTTTGTTTGTCCAGCTACTTTGATTATTGCTCTCAGGGGTGCTGTTTTTAGTGCAAAGTCACAAATCCAGTCCCTACTAAATCCTACCATGCCTAGAAAAGACAGCATCTCTTTTATAGTTCGTGGTTTAGGAGCTTTCATTATTGCTTCTATATGTTCAGGAGATATATGCCTAGATGTTCCTTCCAATACTCTGCCTAGATATTCTACTTTCTCTTTACAGGATTGCAATTTTTCTCTGCTAACTTTATGTCCATTTTCAGCTAGTACCGTCAAGACTCTTAACGAATCTGTTTCACATTGTTCTTTCGTTGGGCTACAAATCAGTAGGTCATCACAGTACTGAATCATAGTACTTTCGATATTTAACAAGGCTAGATCTTGAGTTAGTACTCGGTTAAATATTGACGGACTTTCACAGTATCCCTGTGGTAAATGATTATAAGTCAGCTGTCATCCCTTGTACGTAAAGGCAAACAAGTATTGTGATGCTGGATGTGGTGGTATACTAAAGAATGCTGAACATAAGTCTATGACAGTGTACCACTGTGTATCTTCTGGTATGTTGGACAACAATGTGTGTGGATCAGGCACTATAGGCAATTCTGCTTCTACAATTTGATTTATAGCACGTAAATCATGCACAAGTCTCCATTTGGCTGAGTTGGGCTTCCTGACAGGAAATATAGGAGTGTTACAAAGACTTTTAGTAGGAGTTAATACTCCAGCTTCTAATAAGCCATCTATAGTAGGTTTAATCCCTGCTACAGCTTGAGGTGTCAATGAATATTGTCTTTGGTAAGGCAATGTTGCATTTGGTCTTATTTTTATTAAGGATTGTCCTCCAGACTTAACTAATCCTACATCTGTTGAATGTCTTGTCCATAATTTCTCTGGAATTGTTTTCAGCAATTCCTCCTCTAATGTTGATTCCTTTTCATCTATCTGGTCTACCATCTTAACTGACATTTGTGTGTGCGATGACAACGAAGTGTTACACATCCCCCTCTGAGGGTGTGTTGACAACGTCATGTTCCCATCTATTTCTGTGTGTGTTGCCCTCACTCTTTCTATTCCTGAAAAGTTTATTTTCAAAAACTTTTGATCTTGTGAAATACGTACAGAAGGATTAGGGGTTTGTTCCCACTTAGTCACTTCAGCTGCTTGCTTGACCATTAGTCCTAGCTCTTTGGATTGTGCTTTTTCCCCCACCAGTAAGGGGATGTGGGGTGCTGTGTTTGGTACTTGATGCCAATGTTCTATTTGTTCAGTCAGATGTACACTGATGGCTGCTCCTGGAGCGCCTACAATTATAGGCACACTCCTAGTATCACATCAGAGACTGTGTTCTCCATCACGTCTGACCATAATTGTGCATATTCTTCATCTTGGCTTCCTTGGTCATAGTGCATGGTACAGTGCAATGGCAAGGTCGCTCTTTTACAATCTGGTTGTTGTTGTAGGATCTATTCTTCCCATAAGTTCTGTGCATGTTGAGCTCCCTTGCCTGTGCACAACAGATAATATACTGTATCCAAGCTATTGGGTTTTTCTGCAATCTGTAAGAACTGTCCTATTGTTACATACAGTTCTTTAGCATTACATTGAATTTTTGCTTTAAGTTTGCACAACAAATCTCTTCCCAGTAAATTAACTGGAGTAGTCGGTGAGAGTAATAAAGGTGCTGCTACAGTGGTGTCTTCTAATGTTATTATTTGTGGCTCCGTAAAATGCAATACCTGTGATTGCCCCAAGAAGCCTGTGGTTTTTATCGTATTGCTTGAGAGAGGGAGCTGGGAGCCTTCACGTCCTATACATGAGTAAGTAGCACCTGTGTCAATCATAAATGGAATTGGTTGTGAATTATTTATAGACACCATCACATTTGGTTCTTGTTGTGGATGCAGTGTTGAGACATACTGCATCTGCTCCCCCTCTGGCTCCTCTGGGCCTCGTCAATTCCAATTTTGTGTGGGTCCCATCCAGGGACCTGCCCACTGATTTTGGGGTTGTCCTTGAGTCCATGTTCCAGCAGGTTGTCTTGGACCAGGAGGTCCCACATTCCCTTGAGGTGTCTGTCCTGCTCCATATGGTCCTTGAGGTTGTGGTCCATTTTGCATTCCCCAAGTCATTTGTGGACAGTTTCTTCTAATATGTCCTACTCCTCCGCATTGCCAGCACTGATTCGGGCCCATTTGCCTTCGGGCATTCATTCTAAATTGCTGTCTTCTTTGTTGCTGTTGAAATGGTCCCCTTTGTCCCCTGCCTCCAATTGGTCCGGGGACCTGTCTTTGCCACCTCATGGGTTGATTTTGTCCTTGCTGGTTTTCAGATTGCGCATATGTTGGAGGGGCTTGGGTTACTGTTGGTTGTTGCATTTGATGCACTGGTTGCTGCATTTGCTGTGCTGGTCAGTAGGGGACAGTGTTGTCTGATTTTCAGGCACCATTACTGCTGCTTGGATTTTTCCTTTTTCTTTTTCCTTTTTCTTTGCAGCTGCAAATTCCCCTAGCTGTATTTTGTGTAACTGGGTTGCTTCCTTGGCCTCTTTTTTCTTTTTTCTGTATTGTTCCACATAATGTACAATGTGTGCTTGAAATGTGTCCCATGGTAGTGTATTCAGTCCCACCAGCCTTCTAGGGCTGTCTGGACCTCTTGAGGCATGCATTTTTTCAGCATCATTTGGAACAGGCTCTTACTTGTGTCTGTTTGATCCCAGGAGCCTCCAGTTTCTTCTCTCCACTTGGTCTGGAAATCATTGATGAACTTTACAACATTCTCATCTTCTTTCAGTGTTACTGATTCCAGCTTTCCTGGATCCATTTTAGTTGGGTAGGCTTTTCGCAGAGCGTTCCAAACCTTGTTCCTAAATGCCGCAGTATATTCTTCCGGGTCTGACATATGTGGTTCTTCATTAAAATGTATAGGTCCAATGTCTTCTTCATTAGGCCAGGATGAGGTGACATGCCAGCTTGAGGGTTTCTTTGAACGTGTAGATTTTCTTTTCATAGATGGTCTCATTTCAGATACAGCCTTTCTTGCTTCCTTCAGAGAGTCATTCAGACATCTGTCGAGGTGCTTTTCCAGTCGCCTGAACAATTCATCGAGGGAATCATCGCTGTAACCATCTTCTTCTGCAATGTCGGGAATGTCATGTTGATATTCATTTCTGTACAATTGTTTCCTACTCTTCTGGTGTGTTTGGCTGTTGCTTTTTGAATTGCTTGCCTGTCTCTCTTCTATTCTTTTCCTTGCTTCTCTCTCAGGTTCAATTATCATGTACCCTTTTACTTTTCTCTTTACCTCATTTCCCTCCATCGCTTCAGTTTCTTCTGTTCCAGCTGTATCTTCATCAGCTTCATACAGGGATGATGTGAGTGGTTCTTTATCCATACTGTATGTTCTTTCCGGTTTCTCTCTTCTCCTCCTTTCCATCATCCCTTTTTCAGGTGTGGCTTGTTTCTCGTTTGCAAACCCCTGTACTTCAGACAGAAATTGCGCATTCTGTTCTTTCAGTCTTTCCATACCTCTTCTCCTTGTTTGTGGCTCTTCAGATTCTCTCGATGCATATGGTTCTGTCACTCTTTCTTCACTCCATTCCCTTCCATCCTCACTGCCACTTCCGGAAGTTATTGATTCTGGTGTTTCTTCCATTTGTCTGTTCAGTATCACATGATGTTACTTTAATTTTTCCCATTACTTGTCTTTCAAATCCAAATGTTCCTTTATCTTGTTCATGCAGCTTCTGTAGTGGGTACATTCCTCCACCCCTCTGTTGCATGTGTTCCTCAGTGTATGGTGGTGGTCGCTCTAATTCTAAGCTTATTTTCTCTTTTCTTCCCTTCTGTGTTTTCTCTTTCCTGTCTTCACTCCCTTCTAATTTCTGATCTTTCTCTCCTGACTTTGTTTTTTGTTTGTCTTCTTCAGTTTCTTCCTCCTTCTTTTTTCCTTCATTTTCAGACCATCCTACAATTTCTAGCTTTTGTTTTAATTTAATCCTTCCCTTACTGCCCTTCTCTTTAGTGGTGTGTCTGAGCATTTCTTTTACTTCTTTACAATTTTCTTCTTTAAAGGTTCCCTCTTTAGGCCATTGTAATACTCCCTGTCATGCCATTTTACCATGCATTTTCTGATAGACTTTTCATCTTCCTTGTGTTTAGCTATAATTATGTCTACAGGTGTCGCTGGCTATGGCCATGTGTTTTTTCCACGGCAGAATAACTTCCCCATCACACACTTTTGTCCTGTTTTATAGTGCGATTTTTTTGTGCCTTTTCTCTCGCTTATTTCTTGTGATTCTCTTAGTGTGCGTTTTATGACTGCTGCTGGTCTTTAACAGCTGTTTTTTCTTTACATGTTTTTTAAGCATTAATTTTGTGATGATATCAGAATCAGAGGCGTGACTATTTTGTCAAGGGTCTGAAAGATTATTCTACCGTCTGGGCCTATAGGTATCAGCGTAAATTCGCTATTATTATTTATCACCCACTCATGATACTCCACTACCGGACCGCTCTCGTGATCAATTAATCTATATATTTTCCTTTCCGTCCTCCTGTACCTTCCTCTAAACGTAATATATAAAAAACTGGGTATTGTCGCAGCAGTGAAATGAGTGGAGACAAACCAGGGGGTCCTCCTAGTCCTCCAAATTCTAGCGTACTATTTATTTCTTTTAAACGAACCTCTCTAGGAATCAACCCTAGGAAAGAGCTAATTTCTTCATTCTAAAATATGATGTAAGTTTTAAAGTGTGTGTGTTACAGTTGAGGTCTAACACGTCAGGTATTAGTGAAAGCCTAAGCGTCCACTCTCCCTTGTCACACTCTATGTTTTTAAGTAGGTCTTTTCCTGGATTATTCAACAACCTTGAAATTTGTTTCACTCTGATCTGACTCTGAAATTCTAAACTCCCGTTCGCACTTAGATGTGACTCCTTCTTCACTTATTTGCTCGTCCCAGTTAATTACTCTAAAACTGATTAACATTTGTTTTTTATCCAATATATATATTTAATATTCATAACCTAGGTGCATTTATTATTTTATGCACTATATTTATTATCATTAGTGTTGTGTCGTCGACTACACTACACGTAAAGGTACCTTTTATATCTTGCTTAAGCTCTAATAACTAAATTGTTTCTGCGCATATGTACACTAATCAAAAGAAATTATTATTTTATAATACTACTAGGCTGGTACATTCAGTACCTGTACCGCTCCCGTGTCACAGAAGAAGCTGATGTCACAGTCAGTTCTATGTCTGGTATCGCATCACTGATTATGTCACAGACAAGACTATGTCAAAGTAATCTCTATGTCTAGTAGCATGTATCACAATCACAAATATACTTTAATACTACTAATATTATATCACTTTGCTATTTTCTTATACTCTATTATTTATATTTATTATTAATTTATAGCAAATCAGAAAATCCAATTTTTCGTCTTCTATCTTTTTTTTAGACTATCTCTAATACTATTGTTAGGAACCTCCACTAGAGGTCACTGTTCATGTCTGTCTGTCTTTTTGTGTAGTTCCTGTTGGTTGACTCAGTTTCCCAGAAGGCACCTCAGTCAGGTGATGAGGCTCATCTGAACTGAGGTGGCTCATTAAAACCTTCTATAAATAGCAGTTTGTTCTGGGAAACTGGGTCGAGCATTGTTTGTGTGTTTGTGATTGTCTGTTTGGTTTGGTTTGTTTGTATTACCATCATGTGGGCATTCATTTTTGTTACCTTACGTTTATATTTGGTTTATGTTTTGTAACCTTTGTTTTTAGAGGGCTCTAGTTTTGTTTTCTTGATGTTCCTTGTGTCTGTGGATTCATGGAGCTGCTTTGTTCAGTGTGTAGTTAGGCTGTGTCTCCTCCTGTGTCCTGTGTAAGTACTGTTCTGTCTTCTGGTTTTTTCCTTTGTATGTGTACCCACATGAGGGCTTAGCCATTAGCAGGGTTAGCCGCTAGTAGGCCTTGATGGCTAGTAGGGTTAGCCCCTAGTAGGGTTAGCCTCCAGTAGGCTAATTTCTAGTGGGAGTGACTGCTAGTGGTTCTGGTCACTAGTAGGTTAGCCGCTAGTTTGGTATAGCCTCATGTGTGCCCTGCCTTTTGTCTTCCGGTCCCCTAGGTCAGTACTAACACCATTAGCCACTAACCCGGTTAGGTCAGCCTCCAGTGTCCCCAGTTCAACATGTAGCTACTAACCTCACTAACCCAGCCAGTCTAGTTCTTGTCCAGCCCTGTCTCCTGTCTCGCCCTGTCTCCTGTCTCGCCCTGTCTCTCCAGTCTCTGTGCCCCTAGTCCTGTCTCTCCAGTCTCTGTGCCCCTAGTCCTGTCTCTCCATGTCTAGTTCCAGCCACGTCCTGTCCAGTCCAGTCTCTAATTCCCCTCTGTGTCTTTAGTTAGCTTCAGCTCCATGTTTCCTCATCCCTAGTTCTCTATCGATTCCCTGTGTCAGCTCCTGGTTCCCTGTGTTTAGTTCTTGCCCCTGTGTTTTTCCTGAGCCCTAGTTTTAGTTTGAGTTTGTTGTTTTAGTTCCTTTGTTCTGTTTTTGAGTTGTGTTTGTTTAAATAAAAGACTCTTTCTGTTGAACCCCTCTGCCTTCATGCCTACCTTTATGCCCACGGCAACATCAGCCGGTCTAGCAACTACAACAAGCTAGACCCATGACAACTATATCCCTCTTAACTAGGCCTTATATTTTTTACACAGATACATGGATTCAATACAGACTTTTCACATAAATATAACACGCTCACATTTAAAAGACACACATACAAGACATATGAACAACACATGACACAAGCGCTTTCTACTACAATTTCAAAAATTTGAGTACTCAAAACAATTTCAACAATAAAATATTTTCACACAACCTGGGCCCAGAAAACATCAATTCCACCTGTAGGACTTTTCAAATAATGCTCACCTACAGGAATTTTCACACTACACCTGGCTGCACACGCGTCTCAGAACGGTGAGTCACCTATATGTTCTATGCCTAACGGCGGACTCAGGAATTTTTCACCTACCACGTCTGGAGCTGCAGCTCCTACTTAGTGTATTGCAGGAATTTTTCGTGGGTCCAGCCCCACTGGTTGGCAAGTTTCCTTGTCAGGCCTTGACCCAACACAGTGGCGTTACCTCACTTATCACACAATGTATAAAATAGTAATAAAGAAAATATAAAACAAAAATCACAAAACAAATAAAACTTATGGAGATCTCTTAATACTTTGTTATTTCATCCAGTCTTTTACTTGTTAACATAAATTTTACAATCAATTTAAATATAGTAATTAATTTATCAATATTGGCAACTTAAATTTTACTTTGTTCAATATACCATAGGAGTACCTCTTTCCAGCTGGAAACACGCACACTAACACCATGAACTTCTAATGCAGAAATTTGATCAAACAGGTTTTCTGCTTACCTTTTCTTATGCCGGCAAAAGTTGATGGTCTGTAAGCCCGCGCTGGTCCCAGGTCCCCGGAGGAGCCCTCCGTCAAGGCAATCACGTCGGCAGGGTCACCAATAAATGTGGGAGATTTTTCTCCTACACTAGTTACAGTTGCCTCAATTACAAAATGTTACACAAAAACTTTAACTTTAAAAAGAACCAAAGAAAAGACTCCGGACTCCTTGAAGATCTGGATAAAGCAGGATTTATTGCAGCAATAAAACCAGGTGAGCCAGCTTAGCAATGCCTAGGATGTGGTCCCATGCAGGTCCAAAATCTGACTGATTTGACTGTGACATGGTCACTTCTTTTATACAGTTTTCAAGGGGAGGAGCGCTCACCTAGCCCCCTCCCCTGTACATTTTTTTCTTATTCCTTATCAAATTATTAACACATTGTAATCCAACTTTTCCCAAATATTGTCACCCATTGTAATTACATTTTCTCTTATCTTGTTTGCTTACGTCATATACCTCGTCATCTGACTCCATATTCTTTTCCCATTATAATCTATTTTTCTTACAAATTATTTTCCTGCATTATCTTTGCACTAAGTTTGTTTATTATTAAAAAATATAGGGGTGGCGATTATTTTACTATATATTCTTAGTTCTTCCGGGTTACTCTACAGTTCTCAACAGACAGGCCATGGGTAAGCATCTCTCTCGCACTCATTTTAATTATTTGTCTAATTTTCCTAATTTGTTGTATTTACATATTTTATTTTATTGTTATAGCTAAGCGCAACTGCCCAAGCACTGAATACATCCCTTTGGACGAATCGGACAGCCAAGACAGTCCAGAGCACAACTCCTTTGAGGATTACACTCCTACTGAACCTGTTGATGACCGGGCCTCAGTGAGTTTTTGCCAAAATGAGTCTGATGGATCATTGACACAATTTCTTCATAAGAACGGTCTTACTTATGCCAGGAAAGATGACTCTGGGCCTGGTCCTTCTAAGAGACCGCGTCCGGAGGCACATAGCTCTCCTTTACTTTCTTTCAGGCCTGTGCGACCAGAGTCTAGTACTCCAGCCCAGTCTCTCTTAAGGCCTGTTGGTCTAAGAAGTGTCAGTACTCAGACTGATTTTCCTGAAGCGCCTACACCACTTCTGAATCGTGGTATTTCTGTTTTTATTCCTCACACTGATCTTCCCATCAATGAGGTTCTGGGTCAGAGAAGGCTTGATATTTAATTTCTTATGCCTTTTGTTATTTGATGCTTACCCAGGCCGCCTATTTTACTGTACTTTTATATGTTGGGCTCTTATACTTTGTATTTCTATTTTATTCACTATGTAGGTGCACATGCTATTTTATTTTGTGCCTACTCTTATTAAACTTATTATTCATTAAGCTAAGTGTGTGTCTTTTGGTTATTTGTCTGTGTCCCTTTAAATTTGACATGTCTGCACATGTATCCAGCCCCTGTTACATCACAGTTAAGATCACCCCATGTCTGAGGAGATTACTTCATGTCTGGGGCTATTGGCATTACATAATGTCTAGGGCCACATGATATCAGCTGACATTACATCATGTCTAGGGACATCAGGTACTTTTGGATCCTCAAAGATTACATTATCTCTAGGGTCTGTTTGGTACACACTGTCCCCTAAACATCTTACATCCAAGATGGCTACCTGTCTAGAGTTCATTTGATTTCATGCTGCACGTTCTTGCTACTGTGACATCACACTCTCCTTGGCTCACCTCTGTCTCCTTACTTTACCTCTATGTTCTTTTACTAAGATTAATAGTTTCTATCATATTGTTGCATGCACAAGTATATTTAATTAAAATATGCTCACAAATGTTTAAATCAAAGTATCTTACCTTTGAATAAATTCCAGTGTGCATGCAGCTTCTGGTTGGTATTGAAGATTGAAAGTGTAGTAAGTAGAAAAAAGAGCTGCAAGTCCAGACAGGAAAGATGGTTGGATGCCTTCACAAATGATGTGCTCCTCGAGACTAATCATCCAACTTTGGATGCTGCTTCCTGGTGTTTCACCTGAAAGTTTAAAATAAAATAAAATAAAATAAAACAACACCATTTTAGCATCGGCATAACATTAATTTGACATTTGCAGATTACAAATTAATGAAAGAAAAACAAAAATATTTTAACAGTGCTGATCAGGACAGACCATTAAGTAAAACTGTGTATAAAATTATAACTCTTAAATGGTTAATTTGTCAAAATTAAGCCATCATTTATTAACCTGTTTTTTTTTGCTAAGTCTCCATAGGTTATTTTCTGACCATACAAGAAAAAAAAATAATATATATATATATATATATATATATATATATATATATATATATATATACTTGGCTTGGATTCGTTCGTGTAAGGGCAGTCAACAGTGACCAGCATCAGGCTTTTGAAAAAGAAAAAAAAAAGCTGTAAACTCAAACCGTACAATCCCTGTGCATAAAAAGAAAATTTCATCCCAACATTTTATCAAAAATATGTCCATACGAATTCAATGCTGATCAAAAACAAAATTGCCAAAAGCAATGCCAAAACTATTTTAGTGAATTCCTTTAAATTAATATGCTATCGCATAAATACAAAACTAACTTGAGCTGATGCAAAAATATAACCAACCTGAAAGTAACGATCAAAGCTTGACAGTCCTAAAATCTACCTCAGAATATATGTACATCATGCGTTTCCAAATATACAATCACAACGACAATGAAAAAAAAAAACACCTCAGAATAAAGATAGCCTAACGTTACTGTAATATTAAAACATGCTTACCTAAATTCACAATCGCAATGACACAAATATTTTTTCCTCAACTCTGGAAGTTCCATGGATTAGCTGCACAAAAAAAAAGGTTTTGTTAATGATATTGTGCAAAACTCACAACAGTGTGGTTAAAAGTCCACATGTGCTCTGTGTAGATTACAAAAAATACTGGCTAGTAATGTTTTTTTTTTCCCCTTCCGGTTTTAAATACAGTTAAATGCCGTTATATTTTGTCTATAAAACATACAAAAATGTCTGCTTTGAAAAAATAACAGGAATATAAGAAATTCACAGCAATTAACAGCAATTTCTGATTGATGCAGAAGAAAAAAAAGAAAAATAACATAAAAATAACCAAACAAGCACAACGGTATTAAAACCCACCTCAGAATAAAGATAGCCTACTGTATTTAATATTAAAACATGCTTACGTAAATTCGCAATCGCAGTGACACAAAAATTTTTTCCACAACTCTGGAGGTTCCACGGATTAGCTGCACAAAAGAAAGATAGACTTGTATATATATATATATATATATATATATATATATATATATATATATATATATATATATAAAAAGAAAACAAATTTAATGCATTTTGTTTATGATATTGTGCAAAACTCACCTAATAAAAAGTGAGGGCCGGTGAAAATCCGTATGTTCTGTGTATTTTACAAAAATACTGGATCGTAATGTTTTTTCCTTCAGGTTTTAAATACAGTTATACCTATATTTGTCGATAAAACGACGAAAAACAGAAATTAACTGCTTTTAAACATAACAGTAATATATTTGAAATTCTGCTGTAAGTTAACAGCAGTTTCTTAGAGTGTACTTGTGACCAGTAGCACCATATAGTGTCATATAAATAATAACATACATCAATAAATGTATTTAAATTAAACCGAGGTTTTGTCTGTACATTAATCAGAACGCACGCTTTCAATTATATCTGTACATTTCATACATTGTCTCAGATAAACTTATGCCCAGACAGATTTTGTCGCAGCATCAGGCAAAACTGGCTGGACACAATGTTTTGGAATTTTGGCTGATGTTAATATATAATTTTGTGCAGTAAATTGCATGTTGAGTAGAAGTAAAGTTTCGAGCAGTTATGTACCAAATTACACAGCATTTAGAGCTTTTTTTTTTTTTTTTACTAATTTAGCAGTTTTTCCCTTGAGGTGGGCGTGGCTATTCGTGTCACTTAACAGAGCCAATTAACACACTAGTTTCCTGTGTATAGACAGAGTGTGCTGAAGACTATAGGAACATACAGTATACAAACATGTGACACAGAATGGCTTATTCCAAAAAAAAAGTAGATGAAAACTGAACCTTCAAAACTGAATAGACGGATAAATGTATGTAAATTTTTTGGGGGATGTTTTAAACCAGTTTGTCTTATATATTCTAAATCCCTGACTCTAATAAAAAGCAGTAATATGAAGCGAATATGAGCAAAACTGCCAACTCTTAAGCATTGAGCATGAGACTCATGTAATCACTCATCTTCACACACTCTCACACCACAACTGTAATTTCTCAAACCTTCGTATTCCAGACAACTGTTTATGTACGAGGCGAGCAACATTACGGCTCTCTAGCCTCTTTCTGATGACTCAGCAATAAATGGCTTTTATATTGAAGTCAAACCTTCTGTCCCTGCATGAATTATCCTCTGCACAGGTATAATGTGGCTGGAGTGCACTGGGACGAGACTCTGCCCCTTTATTTTAATGAAATGAAGATTAATAATACTTGAATAATCCTATTGAAATTAACATTAATTTACAGCTGCATGAGGTTTCAATTAGATGGAAAAGAAAAGATATTAATTGGAACAGTTATGGTGAAAGGACAGATCCTCTGAGACGTGGACACCCAGGAACTTGAAGCGGAGGACACGTCCCACTTTAGTTCCACTGATGTAGATGGGAGAGTGTCCACTATTTTCAATTTACAGGAATCCACAATGATCTCAGTTTGCATCACGTTTCCAAGATAGTTTTTAATACATGAAATATAGTTAGCCAACGATGTAACAGATAATATTAGCACGTACATGCTCTTTTTCCAGGGGTCACTACTGTACACACTTATTAGTCTTTTGCAGTAGCAGGAGAAATCAGTTAGTTTATTGTCATGGGCATGAACCTGTACAGCACTACAGAATGGATTCACATGCACGAAGCTAAAACTGGAGCAAAAACAAGTCTCACTGCATAAGGGACTGGATGTGCTGTTGCTGTTCAAAGTTTATTTCCTGTTTTGTTCACTTTAAACACACAACAAGACAAGTGAGAAACTGGCACACTGTGAAGACACTTAATCAGGAAGGCCTTAATGCAGTCACTACACACTCACTACACAGTCATGTGACTACCAGACTCACACTGAGAGGTTTACTGAACATTTTATTAGTATATGGATGACGATTTTAAAATCATTTAATTGGGGCCTCCGAGTGGCGCAGTGGTGAAAGCGCTCGCCCTATCATCCGGAGATCGCTAGTTCGAATCCCTGTAACCTTTCGCAGCCGGAGGTCTAGAGAGAGCTGATTGGCCGAGCTCTCTCAGAGGGGAGGGATGAGAGGTACTTAGTTCCCCCACATTAATCACGGCTCTACAGCCAATCAGGGGCGTCTGTGAGCTCACGCAACGGAGGGAGCGGATAGCGCTGTCCTCCGAGTGTGTTACGCCGCCCCTAACGGTGCGCGAGCGAGCAGTTTGAAAAGATGTGGTCGGCTGCCGTCACGTGGTTAGGAGGAAACACATGATAGTCTTCGGCCCTCCCGGCTGAGTGGTAGTAGTAGCCTTAATGTGGAGCCCCCTAGTGACGGGGAGGAATTGGACACGACTAAATTAGGGAGAAAATCAGGGAAAAATCCCCCCAAAAAATAATTTAATT
Source organism: Clarias magur (assembly GCA_013621035.1). NCBI lineage: Eukaryota > Metazoa > Chordata > Actinopteri > Siluriformes > Clariidae > Clarias > Clarias magur. The sequence continues at coordinate 24,483 of QNUK01001470.1, read as the reverse complement.
GATCTGCAGGGATAATTAGTGTAATATAAGTGAAGCAGCTCCATCACACACCTGCCTGCTACATCGTCACATGTTCATTATAGAGAAGGAAAAAAGCCGACTGGTTAGTTAATATTATATATTATATTTATATATTATATTACATTATTGCAATATTGTGCAATAAACATTCGTGGTTACATTTTGTCAGGAAGATTTAAAAACAAATCATGATGCTTAAACCATGGTGCATAAACACTACAGTCTCTGTTCAACAAGATGATACTGTTTTAATATTATTGTACTGCTACTAAGCTGCGGGCCATTTGTATAATAATGTCTGTCTTGTAGTACAGTATGATGTTCTGCTATTTTTAAACACAGGAAGCTACTGCAGCTACACTGTATGTTTAATCAACCAGCAATTGTCTGAGTGTTTACACTTGCTGTAAGTTGTGGCACCAGCTTGGGGACACATGATAGTCAGGGGACCACATACTTTTGGACATATAGTCATTTTAAACAGATCATGGTGGCTTAGTGGTTAGCACTGTCCTCTTGCTCCTCCCGGTTTCGTGTTTGATTCCCAAATTGTTTCTGTGTACATATAGTTTGCATGTTTTTGGGTTCTTGGGTTCCCTGCCTCGTTCCCTAAGACTCCTGGAATAGAATAACAGGATAAAGTAGTGTAGACAATGAGTGAGTGAGTAATTTTAAACTTTCCTAAGGATCATTTATTAGATCTTTTTATATATATTTATTAGATCATTTATAGATATTCCTTGAAGAAGATGTCCTGTCTGTTATGAAGTTTATATCAAGTAAAGGTCCTGTCCCCTTTTCATGCCTGTGTGTGTGTGTGTGTGTGTGTGTGTGTGTGTTTGTGTGTGCGTGTGTGTGTGTTTGTGTGTGTGTGTGTGTGTGTGTGTGTGTGTGTGTGAGTGTGTGTGCGTGTGTGTGCGTGTGTGTGTGTCTCATGCGTTTGTTACTGTGAGCTTTTTTTTCACATACTGATGTGTGATAGAGATCACTGCTTAATGCTGATCTTAGATCAGTGAAACTTGTGTCACAGGCAAAAAGTACCACAGCTTTGCAGAATTATATTATAAACAAAATGCTAAATATAATGTATTATAGACAATTATAATATTATTTTGGTATTTATATAACTGCTGTACTTTAACATGCACATGTGGGATATGTGTGAGTTTTGCAGCTCAAATGTCTTCACACTTTGAACACAAAGTGATGCTGCTGCTCTGATGTGTAACTTCCTCTAACTTCATTTACTGACATCAGCATTTACACATTTAACACATTTAATTCCCTATACAGAGTACAGAGACTCAGTCTGTCAGTCATGTCCACACAGAGACACAGTCATTTCATGTTTTAGTGAGACTTTTATAGATTAGAGATGTTTTGGTGTTCTTCTGAGCAGGATGAGATGGTGAAGGTCATCTACAAGATTGCAGACAATGTTGAAGGTCACGACTCTGACACAGAGGAGGAAGACGCAGATGCTGAGACACGCCCAGAAGCACAACACACAGGTACAGAATGTTTAAGTTTGCTTGGCCAAAGTGATACTAAATACAGAGTTGTGGTAATGCAGTGTTTTATTACAGTGAGTGGAGATGATGGTGGATAACTGTGAGCACGTAGACACTGTTTCTCAGTGAGAACTTCTCTATGTGAAGTTGTGCAGGAGTTACATGTAACATTATGGGATTCATAAATGGGGATTTGTGTGTGTGTTTGTCATGTGTGTCTTATAGTTTGTTGTTCTAATAAATCTTTGACAAACCTATCAACCCTATCAATCTATTTATGTATGTTATATCCTGGCAGGTACTAATTTAATCTTCCACAATCAGTACAGATTATGAAGTGTCTGTAGGGGAAATGTTGTGACTTCATGCCACCTCAGCTCCTGCCTGGGAGTCTTTTTTTCCTTGTCTTTTTTTCTGTTCAAGCCATACGTAATTAGTCAACTACATGTCATGTGTCATGGTGTAGGTCGTATTACGGCTGATGTTGTTGCCATGGGCTAAAACGTGCAGGCATAGACGCAGAGGGTTTTTCAACATAAAGAGTCTTTTTAATAATAAAATAAACCAAAACAAAACATAGAACAAAAGGTAGTTCGTGAAACACAGGCTTAGAGCCTTACACAAGAAACGTGGAACTGAAGCTGAACAGAGACGAGACAAAACCAGAGACAAGACTAGAGACAGGACAGACTAATGATTGAATGGGTTAGTAGTTAGTCAGGTTAGTATCTAATCTGGTTACTGTTGAAGTGGACGATGACCTAACCAGGTTAGTAACTGAGCTGGTTAGTTACTAAACGTACAAGGGAAACGAACACTCAAGAGGCCAATCCATACTAGAGGCTAAACCTACTAGCAGATAAAAACTAGCGGCTAGGCAGCTAAACCAGAATAACAAATTAAATTTTAGGTGATATCACCCATCCCTTGCATGCAGAGTTCTGTCTTCTTCCTTCCGGTCGCAGGTATTTGGTGTCAAGCTGTAGAACTAAGCGATATAAAAATAGTTTCATTCCAGCAGCGATTAGACAATTAAATAAGGTATGAATAGATATTTAAGGGAGAATTGGACACTAAAGAATTGTGTGTGTTGTTTGTGTGTGTGTGTGTGTGTACTTATGTTTAAATTTTATGGTGCTTGTTTGTTTGTTTGTTTGTTTGTTTGTTTTATTATGTGTGGTTTGTTTTGTACTGTATGTTTTGTGAATGAGCACTCTTTGACTGCAAATCAATTTTACCTTTGGTACAAATAAAGATACTTGAACTTGAACTTGAAATTGAAACCTACTAGCGGCTTAACACTCAAGTAGCTAAACATACTATTACATATAACTAAACATACAAGAAACTAAACACGAGGCACAGAGTGCCCTCTAGTGTGTGTGTGTGTGTGTGTGTGTGTGTGTGTTATTTTTGTTTCAATATTGAGGAGGTAACATCTTTGTTCAGTGTTATTTGCCTTAACTTGGATAGTGTTAATGAAAAATAATTTTTTGAAAGTGTGATATGAAATGGTCATTTTGTCCCATTGATGTTATGCTTTCTCTATTTTTTAAAATATTAAAGATTTTTTTACACAATTGGACCTACAGTATGGTTTACAAAATTAGAATATTAGGAGTAGACGTGCATTTTTTTTTCTGGTAACCATAAAAAGAACATAAAATGCTCCGTCATTTCTGATCATATATATAAATAAGTGTAGTACATCATTTAAATTTGTAAATGTTCTACTTGTATTTATGTATACTCACTATATGAACAAAAGATTGTGCTTTTGAAAAATAAAGAAAATAAACAGGGTGCCGTCTCAGTCTCCATGAATATCTGAAACCCGTCACTAAAATTAACTGAAACTCCGCGAATACTTCACACACCGATATGAGAAATATATTTATATGACGCTTAAATGGTTTAATAAAAAATAAATATTCTCAGTTTATCTAATCCATATCAATCCGAGAAGAGGCACAGTCTTTCCGTTGCACTTCATTATCTGATAATGACCGGAGGCAGGACACGCCCACATATATGGAAGCAGATCAGTCTCAAAAATAAAAATAATTTACGGAAAAGACACCATGCACACATGCGTATCCGACTTCACGTGCGTAAAATCAAATTTTCACGTGCACAAAAAAATATATATATTCACAAAAAAACACTCTCGTGCACAAAATAAATAAATATATAATAAGAAGGTGTGTCAAGGCATGAGTGCAATTTTTGAAAGAGCGAGAGAGTGTGAGGGAGCGATAGAGAAAGAGAGAGCACACGCATACTGCTTTGTCTTGGGGTTAAGGCAAGGCTTTACATTTAACACTTCTGTTACAAAACACAAAATAAATTAAAAAATGCATTTTACCTCAAAGTACAATGTGTTTTGGTGACAAAGGCACCAAAAAAAAAAAAAAAAACTTGAAAAAGTTAAGCCCAGTATTCTAATGTAACCCCAGTGTAGCTCACTGCTGAAAGGCTTGATATTAACTTGATGTTAAAACTAAATTGTATATTGTATGTGGAGAGACAAAAAGTGTTTTTGTGTCCATTTACCTCTAGGAGGAGCCACTGCATGGAGCAGGTGTTGTACAGTGACTGCAGTGTGTGCGGTGCTGCTGTGTGTTCTCCTGATGGTTGCTGTCACACTGCTGTGGATCAAATTCAACACCCTGACTAAAGAGAGAGACCAGTTACAGACCAGTAATACCAACTTGACTAAAATGAGAGACTAGTTACAGACCAGTTACGACACCCTGACTAAAGAGAGAGACCAGTTACAGACCAGTAATACCAACTTGACTAAAATGAGAGACCAGTTACAGACCAGTTATGACACCCTGATTATAGAGAAATGCCAGATACAGATGGAGAGGACACTCTGTGATTTGTGTAAGTAGATAGTGTAACAGGTTCTACCCTTTTTTTGCATGGGTGGTACCATAAAGCATGGACACAAGGCGAGAGTCTTACAAGAAAAAGGGTCAATTAATTTAATGCAAGTCTGGTGGGTGGATATACTGTTGAAATTCTGCTGTAAGTTAACAGCAGTTTCTTAGAGTGTACTTGTGACCAGTAGCACCATATAGTGTCATATAAATAATAACATACATCAATAAATGTATTTAAATTAAACCGAGGTTTTGTCTGTACATTAATCAGAACGCACGCTTTCAATTATATCTGTACATTTCATACATTGTCTCAGATAAACTTATGCCCAGACAGATTTTGTCGCAGCATCAGGCAAAACTGGCTGGACACAATGTTTTGGAATTTTGGCTGATGTTAATATATAATTTTGTGCAGTAAATTGCATGTTGAGTAGAAGTAAAGTTTCGAGCAGTTATGTACCAAATTACACAGCATTTAGAGCTTTTTTTTTTTTTTTACTAATTTAGCAGTTTTTCCCTTGAGGTGGGCGTGGCTATTCGTGTCACTTAACAGAGCCAATTAACACACTAGTTTCCTGTGTATAGACAGAGTGTGCTGAAGACTATAGGAACATACAGTATACAAACATGTGACACAGAATGGCTTATTCCAAAAAAAAAGTAGATGAAAACTGAACCTTCAAAACTGAATAGACGGATAAATGTATGTAAATTTTTTGGGGGACGTTTTAAACCAGTTTGTCTTATATATTCTAAATCCCTGACTCTAATAAAAAGCAGTAATATGAAGCGAATATGAGCAAAACTGCCAACTCTTAAGCATTGAGCATGAGACTCATGTAATCACTCATCTTCACACACTCTCACACCACAACTGTAATTTCTCAAACCTTCGTATTCCAGACAACTGTTTATGTACGAGGCGAGCAACATTACGGCTCTCTAGCCTCTTTCTGATGACTCAGCAATAAATGGCTTTTATATTGAAGTCAAACCTTCTGTCCCTGCATGAATTATCCTCTGCACAGGTATAATGTGGCTGGAGTGCACTGGGACGAGACTCTGCCCCTTTATTTTAATGAAATGAAGATTAATAATACTTGAATAATCCTATTGAAATTAACATTAATTTACAGCTGCATGAGGTTTCAATTAGATGGAAAAGAAAAGATATTAATTGGAACAGTTATGGTGAAAGGACAGATCCTCTGAGACGTGGACACCCAGGAACTTGAAGCGGAGGACACGTCCCACTTTAGTTCCACTGATGTAGATGGGAGAGTGTCCACTATTTTCAATTTACAGGAATCCACAATGATCTCAGTTTGCATCACGTTTCCAAGATAGTTTTTAATACATGAAATATAGTTAGCCAACGATGTAACAGATAATATTAGCACGTACATGCTCTTTTTCCAGGGGTCACTACTGTACACACTTATTAGTCTTTTGCAGTAGCAGGAGAAATCAGTTAGTTTATTGTCATGGGCATGAACCTGTACAGCACTACAGAATGGATTCACATGCACGAAGCTAAAACTGGAGCAAAAACAAGTCTCACTGCATAAGGGACTGGATGTGCTGTTGCTGTTCAAAGTTTATTTCCTGTTTTGTTCACTTTAAACACACAACAAGACAAGTGAGAAACTGACACACTGTGAAGACACTTAATCAGGAAGGCCTTAATGCAGTCACTACACACTCACTACACAGTCATGTGACTACCAGACTCACACTGAGAGGTTTACTGAACATTTTATTAGTATATGGATGACGATTTTAAAATCATTTAATTGGGGCCTCCGAGTGGCGCAGTGGTGAAAGCGCTCGCCCTATCATCCGGAGATCGCTAGTTCGAATCCCTGTAACCTTTCGCAGCCGGAGGTCTAGAGAGAGCTGATTGGCCGAGCTCTCTCAGAGGGGAGGGATGAGAGGTACTTAGTTCCCCCACATTAAACACGGCTCTACAGCCAATCAGGGGCGTCTGTGAGCTCACGCAACGGAGGGAGCGGATAGCGCTGTCCTCCGAGTGTGTTACGCCGCCCCTAACGGTGCATGAGCGAGCAGTTTGAAAAGATGTGGTCGGCTGCCGTCACGTGGTTAGGAGGAAACACATGATAGTCTTCGGCCCTCCCGGCTGAGTGGTAGTAGTAGCCTTAATGTGGAGCCCCCTAGTGACGGGGAGGAATTGGACACGACTAAATTAGGGAGAAAATCAGGGAAAAATCCCCCCAAAAAATAATTTAATTGATCTGCAGGGATAATTAGTGCAATATAAGTGAAGCAGCTCCATCACACACCTGCCTGCTACATCGTCACATGTTCATTATAGAGAAGGAAAAAAGCCGACTGGTTAGTTAATATTATATATTATATTTATATATTATATTACATTATTGCAATATTGTGCAATAAACATTCGTGGTTACATTTTGTCAGGAACATTTAAAAACAAATCATGATGCTTAAACCATGGTGCATAAACACTACAGTCTCTGTTCAACAAGATGATACTGTTTTAATATTATTGTACTGCTACTAAGCTGCGGGCCATTTGTATAATAATGTCTGTCTTGTAGTACAGTATGATGTTCTGCTATTTTTAAACACAGGAAGCTACTGCAGCTACTCACACTGTATGTTTAAGCAACCAGCAATTGTCTGAGTGTTTACACTTGTTGAAAGTTGTGGCAACAGCTTGGGGACACATGATAGTCAGGGGACCACATACTTTTGGACATATAGTCATTTTAAACAAAGCATGGTGGCTTAGTGGTTTGCACTGTCCTCTTGCTCCTCCCGGTTCCGTGTTTGATTCCCAAATTGTTTCTGTGTACATATAGTTTGCATGTTTTTGGGTTCTTGGGTTCCCTGCCTCGTTCCCTAAGACTCCTGGAATAGAATAACAGGATAAAGTAGTGTAGACAATGAGTGAGTGAGTAATTTTAAACTTTCCTAAGGATCATTTATTAGATCTTTTTATATATATTTATTAGATCATTTATAGATATTCCTTGAAGAAGATGTCCTGTCTGTTATGAAGTTTATATCAAGTAAAGGTCCTGTCCCCTTTTCATGCCTGTGTGTGTGTGTGTGTGTGTGTGTGTGTGTGTGTGTGTGTGTGTGTGTGTGTGTGTGTGTGTGTGTGTGTGTGTGTGTGTGTGTGTGTGTGAGTGTGTGTGCGTGTGTGTGCGTGTGTGTGTGTCTCATGCGTTTGTTACTGTGAGCTTTTTTTTCACATACTGATGTGTGATAGAGATCACTGCTTAATGCTGATCTTAGATCAGTGAATCTTGTGTCACAGGCAAAAAGTACCACAGCTTTGCAGAATTATATTATAAACAAAATGCTAAATATAATGTATTATAGACAATTATAATATTATTTTGGTATTTATATAACTGCTGTACTTTAACATGCACATGTGGGATATGTGTGAGTTTTGCAGCTCAAATGTCTTCACACTTTGAACACAAAGTGATGCTGCTGCTCTGATGTGTAACTTCCTCTGACTTCATTTACTGACATCAGCATTTACACATTTAACACATTTAATTCTCTATACAGAGTACAGAGACTCAGTCTGTCAGTCACGTCAACACAGAGACACAGTCATTTCATGTTTTAGTGAGACTTTTATAGATTAGAGATGTTTTGGTGTTCTTCTGAGCAGGATGAGATGGTGAAGGTCATCTACAAGATTGCAGACAATGTTGAAGGTCACGACTCTGACACAGAGGAGGAAGACGCAGATGCTGAGACACGCCCAGAAGCACAACACACAGGTACAGAATGTTTAAGTTTGCTTGGCCAAAGTGTTACTAAATACAGAGTTGTGGTAATGCAGTGTTTTATTACAGTGAGTGGAGATGATGGTGGATAACTGTGAGCATGTAGACACTGTTTCTCAGTGAGAACTTCTCTATGTGAAGTTGTGCAGGAGTTACATGTAACATTATGGGATTCATAAATGGGGATTTGTGTGTGTGTGTGTGTGTGTGTGTCATGTGTGTCTTATAGTTTGTTGTTCTAATAAATCTTTGACAAACCTATCAACCCTATCAATCTATTTCTGTATGTTATATCCTGGCAGCTACTAATTTATTCTTCCACAATCAGTACAGATTATGAAGTGTCTGTAGGGGAAATGTTGTGACTTCATGCCACCTCAGCTCCTGCCTGGGAGTCACTTTTTTCCTTGTCTTTTTTTCTGTTCAAGCCATACGTAATTAGTCAACTACATGTCATGTGTCATGGTGTAGGTCGTATTACGGCTGATGTTGTTGCCATGGGCTAAAACGTGCAGGCATAGACGCAGAGGGTTTTTCAACATAAAGAGTCTTTTTAATAATAAAATAAACCAAAACAAAACATAGAACAAAAGGTAGTTCGCGAAACACAGGCTTAGAGCCTTACACAAGAAACGTGGAACTGAAGCTGAACAGAGACGAGACAAAACCAGAGACAAGACTAGAGACAGGACAGACTAATGATTGAATGGGTTAGTAGTTAGTCAGGTTAGTATCTAATCTGGTTACTGTTGAAGTGGACGATGACCTAACCAGGTTAGTAACTGAGCTGGTTAGTTACTAAACGTACAAGGGAAACGAACACTCAAGAGGCCAATCCATACTAGAGGCTAAACCTACTAGCAGATAAAAACTAGCGGCTAGGCAGCTAAACCAGAATAACAAATTAAATTTTAGGTGATATCACCCATCCCTTGCATGCAGAGTTCTGTCTTCTTCCTTCCGTTCGCAGGTATTTGGTGTCAAGCTGTAGAACTAAGCGATATAAAAATAGTTTCATTCCAGCAGCGATTAGACAGTTAAATAAGGTATGAATAGATATTTAAGGGAGAATTGGACACTAAAGAATTGTGTGTGTGTGTGTGTGTGTGTGTGTGTGTGTTGTGTGTGTGTGTGTGTGTGTGTGTACTTATGTTTAAATTTTATGGTGCTTGTTTGTTTGTTTGTTTGTTTGTTTGTTTTATTATGTGTGGTTTGTTTTGTACTGTATGTTTTGTGAATGAGCACTCTTTGACTGCAAATCAATTTTACCTTTGGTACAAATAAAGATACTTGAACTTGAACTTGAAATTGAAACCTACTAGCGGCTTAACACTCAAGTAGCTAAACATACTATTACATATAACTAAACATACAAGAAACTAAACACGAGGCACAGAGTGCCCTCTAGTGTGTGTGTGTGTGTGTGTGTGTGTGTGTGTTATTTTTGTTTTAATATTGAGGAGGTAACATCTTTGTTCAGTGTTATTTGCCTTAACTTGGATAGTGTTAATGAAAAATAATTTTTTGAAAGTGTGATATGAAATGGTCATTTTGTCCCATTGATGTTATGCTTTCTCTATTTTTTAAAATATTAAAGATTTTTTTACACAATTGGACCTACAGTATGGTTTACAAAATTAGAATATTAGGAGTAGACGTGCATTTTTTTTTCTGGTAACCATAAAAAGAACATAAAATGCTCCGTCATTTCTGATCATATATATAAATAAGTGTAGTACATCATTTAAATTTGTAAATGTTCTACTTGTATTTATGTATACTCACTATATGAACAAAACATTGGGCTTTTGAAAAAGAAAGAAAATAAACAGGGTGCCGTCTCAGTCTCCATGAATATCTGAAACCCGTCACTAAAATTAACTGAAACTCCGCGAATACTTCACACACCGATATGAGAAATATATTTATATGACGCTTAAATGGTTTACTTTTAAATAAAGTTAAATAAAAAATAAATATTCTCAGTTTATCTAATCCATATCAATCCAAGAAGAGGCACAGTCTTTCCGTTGCACTTCATTATCTGATAATGACCGGAGGCAGGACACGCCCACATATATGGAAGCAGATCAGTCTCAAAAATAAAAATAATTTACGGAAAAGACACCATGCACACATGCGTATCCGACTTCACGTGCGTAAAATCAAATTTTCACGTGCACGAAAAAATATATATATATTCACAAAAAAACACTCTCGTGCACAAAATAAATAAATATATAATAGGAAGGTGTGTCAAGGCATGAGTGCAATTTTTGAAAGAGCGAGAGAGTGTGAGGGAGAGATAGAGAAAGAGAGAGCACACGCATACTGCTTTGTCTTGGGGTTAAGGCAAGGCTTTACATTTAACACTTCTGTTACAAAACACAAAATAAATTAAAAAATGCATTTTACCTCAAAGTACAATGTGTTTTGGTGACAAAGGCACCAAAAAAAAAAAAAAAAAACTTGAAAAAGTTAAGCCCAGTATTCTAATGTAACCCCAGTGTAGCTCACTGCTGAAAGGCTTGATATTAACTTGATGTTAAAACTAAATTGTATATTGTATGTGGAGAGACAAAAAGTGTTTTTGTGTCCATTTACCTCTAGGAGGAGCCACTGCATGGAGCAGGTGTTGTACAGTGACTGCAGTGTGTGCGGTGCTGCTGTGTGTTCTCCTGATGGTTGCTGTCACACTGCTGTGGATCAAATTCAACACCCTGACTAAAGAGAGAGACCAGTTACAGACCAGTAATACCAACTTGACTAAAATGAGAGACCAGTTACAGACCAGTTACGACACCCTGACTAAAGAGAGACACCAGTTACAGACCAGTAATACCAACTGGACTAAAATGAGAGACCAGTTACAGACCAGTTATGACACCCTGACTAAAGAGAGAGACCAGTTACAGACCAATTATAACAACCTGATTATAGAGAAATGCCAGATACAGATGGAGAGGACACTCTGTGATTTGTGTAAGTAGATAGTGTAACAGGTTCTACCCTTTTTTTGCATGGGTGGTACCATAAAGCATGGACACAAGGCGAGAGTCTTACAAGAAAAAGGGTCAATTAATTTAATGCAAGTCTGGTGGGTGGAGCGGCTCCTCCCAGCTCTCTCGGCCTCAAACGGGAGTCCTCTGTGACGTCTGGCGACTGGGTGGATTTTCCCAGCTGGGAACAGGGGCCGTGACGTGTACCTTTTCCTCCTTGGCAGGAGGGTTACAAGATCTGGCTCCATTCAAAATTTACAGGCTCACGGGAGCTCCGGCAGTGAGCTCACGACCATCCATGCTGTGGAGATCAAAGGTGCATTCCACTCGCCACTTTGAGATTCCTGGATACAGTGCCCTGCTCGCATGCAGCTCTTCCTCATTTTAATGCATGCATCGCACTCTCCGCTTCATAAATCCAGTAGCCTATATGTTCTTTATTGTGTGGGGAGAAGCCCGGCATCTATTAATGGAGATTGCTCATCAGCCGTGCCTATTCCCGCAGCCCCGCCCCTTCACACACCTGTAGAAGTGGGGGCCGTCTACCTAGTGAGCTTCGGATTAAGCGAGGAGCGATATTAAATTTTGTGACAATAGATTTAGCGTTCATTTTCTGCCCAATAGTTAACTGTCCTCAGTGGAAATCCATGAGCCGTCTTCAAACTGGAGCATCAAGATTTAACTCACATCCTCTCACATGCTCCTCCAAATATTGACATCAAGCTCTTAGAATGAAAGCATCTCATTAATATTGGTGACACTTTACAAAACTTATCTATAGTCAAAGTTCAATATTTTATTGCACCGCCAGGGTCCGAGTTCGATCCCCGGCCAGGCTCGAGTTCCGTCTCTGTGTGCATGAAGTTTGCATGTTCTCCTTGTGCTTGGTGGGTTTCCTCTGGCTAATCCGCTTTCCTCCCACAGTCCAAAGACCTGCAGATTAGGCCTGTTGACGTTCCCAAATTGCCCGTAGTGTGTGAATGAGTGAGTGTATGTGTGTGTGTGCTTGTCGATGGATTGGCACCATGTCCAGGGTGTACCCTGCCATGTGCCCTAAGTCTTCTGGGATAGGCTCCAGGCCCACCATGACCCTGAATACAGGATTAAGCGGTATAGATGATGAGTGAGTGAAATAATAATATAGCTTTTAAACTTTGCAACAAAAAAAAAGCAAATGGTAAGAGCAAGCAAGGTCTATCCATGCATATATTATGAATATTTTTTCATTTTATGGCCTATGTAGTACAAAAAAAAATCATCCCCTTACACAAAAAATAGATTAGAAGCTATGTGTTTTGATCTCTGTAAATACTCTCAATTTATTTTCACAGACAAAGGACATAAGAAGTGTTTTATCTTCAGCTCCAGTCTTTATTTCATATCTAATGAGCAGAAGAGCTGGACTGAGAGCAGAGAGAACTGCAAAGAGAGAGGAGCAGACCTGGTGATCATAAACAGCAGAGAGGAACAGGTGTGTGTGTGTGTGTGTGTGTGTGTGTGTGTGTGTGTGTGTGTGTGTGTGTGTGTGTGTGTGTTTGTGTGTGTGTGTGTGTGTGTGTGTGTCTGTGTTTGTGAAAGAGAGAGAGAGAGAGAGAGAGAGAAACTTTTTCATTGTGTTGTTATTTACAGGAGTTCATCAGTAAACAAAAGGGGAATGACAAAGTTCAGGCTTGGATTGGTCTGAGTGACAGAGATACAGAGGGAGAGTGGAAATGGGTGGACGGTACAACACTGACCACTGCGTAAGAAACTGAGATTCTTTCTGTGTCTGTTTATGGTGCAGTACAATCAACAATGTTAAAACTGTTCTCCTGCTGGGAAAACTGCAAAGATTATTCCTTATTATATTTATATTTCTGTCGTGTCCCAATGTACATCTCAGTAAACAGAGGCTGAGAGGATTCAGTTAAATGTGTGGAATTGAAGGAAACTCAACACTGATCGGAGTCTGATTCTGATTCTCTGGGTTTCAGGTTCTGGGCTTCAGGGGAACCAAATAATGCAGGTGATGATGAGGACTGTGCTGAGTTTTATAGTGGTGCAACTGGGAATTTCTGGAATGACAAGAAATGCTCTGAGCAACTAAACTGGATCTGTGAGAAACATCTTTTATAGTGAAGTTTATTATTTTACAGTGAAAAGGTATTTCTATATAAACTGAGTCAGATATATACAGCTTAATATTACCATTAAATTTAGCATTAAATATTTTAATGATGGTTGTGTCTCAGTGTATGTTGTTGTTTTGGCAAAGTGAACTCAGTAATCGGTCACATGGATATATAATTATCTATAGAGATATTGCAGTATACAGTATTAATTATGAATAGAAAAAGAAGATGTCTTTTTCTTATATGTGAATTTGGATTGGATTTGGATTATTATAAATATTTTATGATATTTTATATATTTACATATGATGTATTTTCAGTTGGAATAATTGCCATAAGCCATGTATTTTCTGCTTGTGTGTGTGTGTGTGTGTGTTTTCTGGATTTAGAATAACCACGTGTGGACTAATTTCCCTTTTTGATCACTGATTGAGTCACTTGTGACCAGTGGCGCCCTCTGTGTCATATACATAATAACATACAGCACTAATTCATTTAAATAAAAAAGGTTTTTAACTATACATTGATCACAACTTGCGCTTTCAATGATATCTTTACATTTCATATATTGTAGGGCCCAAAACCAGTCTCAGAAAAACTGTCTATCTGTATGCACGTCTGAATTTATTAACACTTTGGCAGATTTGTCTGATGTTAAACCTGCACCACAAATTGCATCAAAATGTTGAGTGGAAGTAAAGTAATAAATATGTATGTGCCAAATTATAATACAGCTTCTGGAGCTCTTTTAGTAATTTTGTGCTTTTTCCCATGAGGTACGTGTGGCTATACATTTCACTCAACAAAGCCAATCAACATTTTAGTTACTGTGTATACACAGAGTATGTGGAAGACACCGAAATGACAGTAATGCAACAGCAACTGCCAAAATTATCAAGAAACATAAACAAAAGACACAGCATGGCTTACTCTAAAAAAGGGAAGTGGACTATAAAAACGGGACCTTCAAAGATGAATAAAAAGAGCAATGTATGTTTATTCCTCGTGTGGAAAGTTTAAAACCAGTTTGTGTTCTGAAACCATGGCATTAATGCATCTCTCTAGACTCTTTCTGACAAATCAGCAATAAATGGCTTTTATTTTTAAGTCAAATGTCCAGTCCCTGCATGCATTTCCTCAGTACACAAGTATAATCTGGCTGAAAGCACTGGGCCGAGGCTCCACCACTTTGTTTTCTCCAAATGAAGAGAAATAATATTTGAGTATTCCATTTATTTTAAAAAATCAGCTCATTGCATCTTTACATCATTACTGGTGGATTCACACACATGGTAGCTAAACTGGAACATACAGTAAAACTGTAGAAGCTAACAATTCATAGCCTTTTACTGCATACAAAGCTAATCATATTATTTATTTATAGAAATAAATAATAAATCTGTCTCACCCAATGGGAGGCACAGGGTTGCTCCAACGTAATGAGCTACAATAAGATGCAATGAGCTACACCTGACCTCCTGTTACTTAAAGGTGGGAGATTAAAAGATCTTGTGCAATGTGTTGTTTACAAGGTGAATTCACACAAAATTGTGGAATAGTAGACCATGGACCCACTCATACTGCAAGACAGCTGACTGAAATGTCTGACAAGCCAAGAATTCATCCAATCATACAGGAGCCAGTTTGCTGGTCATTCAGGTGATTAATCAGGTGCCGGGACGCTGCTCACACTGCATGTTAAATATCAACTGATCACATCTGAAATTAAACTCTCATTCACTTATTCTATATACCACTTATCCTGTACAGAGTTACAGGAGGCCTGGAGTCTAGGTTAGATTTTTGGGGGTCAAAGGGCCAGCACATCAGTGTCCTTCCACTTTCTCTCTCTCTGTGAAAGTGATAAAATGCTTTTCACAGCTACATCCTGCTTTGTGAGTCTCTGAACTTGCAGTTCTTTTTAGAGTGCTAGAAAAACAGAATAATGTTTAAGTAAAGAATAAAGTACATTTGGTCATGATGGCCAGGTGTCCACATAATTTTGGTCATATGTTTTTTTTTTCAAACAGTAATTTCCTCTGCAGCTTCCTGCATCTCTCTCTCATGACGTTAATAATGAAAGACCGACACATGTTATGGACCTTTGAAATGACAAAGCACAAACTCGATAATTCCAAACCAACAAACCAGATCTGTCCTGAAGACTCTCCCATGAGGCAAAATTTACTGTTATAAAATTCACATTAAATAAAAGTTGTGCCCCCTTTGCATGCCTGTGATAGAATGTGTTTGTGTATGTTCTTGTTGCTGTGTGGTATTTTTTTGTTAACATACTGACGTGTGAAAGCGAGCGGTGGTTAATGCTGATCTTAGATCAGTGGAACTTCTTAAAGGCATCAGGAAAAAGCTCTAAAAGATTTCTGAAAGTCGTTAAATGGAACAAAATATAATACATTGGTGCAAAGTATAACAAAATTCTATTAAAATTTTATTTGTCACATAAATAGTCATACACAGTACGAAATGCATGCCATGCTTATACGGCCACCCGTAACCTTTAAAAAAAATTACAAGAAAAAAAGAAATAATTTTGAGATCAGTTTGAGACCTTAAAAACAATTTACAAGAAATAAGGACATAAATAGTGAAATAGAATGAAAAAATAATGAAAATAGGGTAAGTTAAGCAATAAAACAAGATGCAAGATACAAAAATTATCTTCTGTTTTTTTATGTATTTTCAAAAATATATAGGAAATATAAAAATATAAAATATAACAACTTATAAAAAAAAACGTATCTGTCTGTACAAATATTGCAGTAATTTTAATGAAAATAAGAATAGAGGGAAATGTGAAAATGTCCTGGAGGTGTGCAAATGTGCAATTGCCATAATTGTCCATTCTATGAGGTGTGCAAAAATGCAGATGTGTTTTAGTCCAGTGTATTGGTCTACAGCACCGCAACAGAGAGAACAGTCCATTGCTGGGGTGGCTGAGGTCCTTCATGATCTTCCTGGCCTTGGTCCAGCACCGCTTGCTGTAGACAGAGTGCAGGTCAGGGAGCTCAGTTCGGGTGATGCACTCAGCTGATCGCACCACCCTCTGTAGGGCTCGTCTGTCCTGCATGGTGCTGTTCCCGAACCAGGTTGCGATGTTTCCCGTCAGGATGCTCTCTATGGAGTAGAAGTTCTTTAGCACCAGTCTAAAGTCTCTCAGGCAGTCAACATTAGTACAATAAAAGTCAACATTAGTATAATAAAGAGATAATAAAGTATATCGTGTAATTATAACATTGCTTTGGTATTTATATAACCGCTGTACTTTAACAATTACATCTGGAATATGAGTGAATTTTGCAGTTCAAATGTCTCACACATTGAACACGAGAACCCACTGATGCTCCTTTTTCTGTTGTATAACTTTCTTTCACTTATTGACAGCAGCACGTTTATTTCCCTATACAGAGTACAGAGACTCAGTCTGTCAGTCACGTCCACACAGAGACACAGACATTTCATGTTTTAGTGACACTTTTGAGCAGGATGAGATGGTGAAGGTCATCTACAAGATTGCAAACAATGTTGAAGGTCATGAATCTGACACAGAGAACGAAGATGCTGATGCTGAGACACGGCCAGAAGCCCAACACACAAGTTGTGCAGTTTTTTATTACAGTGAGTGGAGATGATGGTGGATATCTGTGAGAATGTAAACACTGTTAAAGGAACACAGAGAGGGAAAAGAAAACAAATGTAAATTGGTACTTTTTTTCATTGTTTTTGACTCTGAGATCTCAGTACACAAGTGAGCTTCACTCACACACACACACACACACACACACACACAGCACTGCTGCTACTGACTCATTGCTCAACACACACCAAAGGCTGCTGCTGTACCTCAGGCTTTAGTTAGGGCTTCTCATTGTCATATTGTGTACATATCACATGTAACTTTATATGACTACAGTATGTGAGAATAATGGGGGTTTGTGTGTTCTGTTAGCCAAAATTGAAGTTGGTGCTTATAAATCATAGATCATACTCTCCACAATCATCCCTATTACACTAAATAAATAAATAAATAAATAAATAAATAAATGAAAATAAAATAAAATAAATCACAGGACTCAATAACCAGTTGCTCTAACATCTGTGGGTATGAAGTCATTTGAAAGACTGGCATTGGCTTATCTAAACAGATCCATGGATGATGCAGTCAACAGGGTCTTGTTTGGACATTTCATCACAATTCCACTATTAAAAAGGCCCATCAGAGGTTGTCTTTCCTTTGCCAGGTAAAGAACTTCAACCTATCACAGGAGCTGTTCACACAATTCTACTTAACCATCATTAACTCTGTCCTGTGCATTTCAATAACTGGCTGGTTTGGCTCAGCCACAAAATCAGACACCAGAAGATTGCGAATGACGGTTCGGACTGCTGAAAGGATTATTGGTGTTCCTCTGCCCACACTGCAAGGACTATATACTGTATATCCAGAGGGAAGAAAAAGGCTCAGAATACAGTGGAACTTGGATTACGAGCATAATTCATTCTCTCAAGTGGGCTTGTATTCCAAAACACTTGTAAACTAAATTGAATTGGAGACACACTCATAGAGAGAGATGTTGATTATACCAGTAAGAGACTAGCACTAAGACCCAGCAAAGGAGACTATTACCCACAATTCCGCAGCGCAAGAGACAGACAAATCATTGGCTCAGTTGTGATCACGTGACGCTCGGTGTCAAAACAAGAGTGCATTTCTTAAAAATCTTTGCTCGTTTTGCGGAACACTCGTAAACCGCGTTACACGCAATCTGAGGTTCCACTGTATCACTTTGGACCCCTCACACCCAAGCCACCTTTTCTTCCAGACTTTCTGTCTGGTCGGTTCCACAGAGCTCTGAATATGAGGACAGTCGGGCACAAAAACAGTTTTTCCCCAGGCAATTTACCTCATGAATAGTTGAAGATTTTTCTCACTGTTTAATAAATATATGTGCAATATACTGTACAATACCACTGATATCTATTTGACTTATTTGATAAAAGCCCACATCCTCCACATGGTCTGTCACCAAAACAAAATCCTTGTATGTGCAAACGTATTTGGCAATAAAGCTCTTTCTGATTCTGAAATCAACCTTTTGAATAATGTGTTTAAGTGCTTGGATAAATATTCGACAAAGATATTTGTTTGTGGATGTTACACACTGACACAAATCAAATCAATTAAAAAATGTTTAATCTTCAACAATAAGTACAGATCATGAAGACTGTGAATGGGGAATGCTGTGACTTGATGAGTGAGGGTCTCTTTAGGGATTCCAACTCAGGTGATAGTGTGGAAATGTGCCACAGAACACTTCCTGTTGAAATCTTGCACAGAAGCACTTCTTTCAGGTATCACATTGGGTCTTTTAAAACTAGCAGAAAATGTTGCCCACATGCAGTTTAAACTTATGACCTGATGAGATCCAGACCAATTTTGTTACAATAGTCCTCGATTAATGTTAACGAGTGCATTGGTGTTTTTGGGATGTCCAGTGGATTCAACACCTCTCGTTCGCTACGTACCACTTGGATACATCACCAAAAATGTCTGCCCATTCGTCAGGTTATACTAAACTGTATATAATAATATTTCCCAGCAGCACCAGTGCATGTGCAGAGCTGTTTTTTTTTTTTTTACAGTAGCGTATAATAGCTGCTTTTCTTTAATTATTATTATTTTAAAAAACGTTAAAACAACATTTTTCTTCACTTACATTTCTCTCTACATAGGATATGATTTATTATAAGATTAGAAGTAGTTCTCTATTCGGCCACTAGATGGAATTTGTGAAAGGATTTTTTTTTTTCAACCAAAGTAAAGATTGGTTATACCAAGACTAGATGAAGTAAAAAAAAACTAAAAAAAAAAAAAACTAGTTATACCAGGGCATATATAAATAATTATATTACTTTGCTGTTAAATACACTATATGTCCAAAAGTATATGCACCTTGGTTAAATGTCTTGTGGCTGAATGAAAACAATTTCCCACAGCCGCACTCTAAAATCTAGTGTAAAGCCCAGCAGAAGAGTGGAGCTTATTATAACAGCACAGAGGAACTGCTTCTGGAGTTGGAATTTTAACTGTGAGTGTGATGGTCAGGTGATGCCCTCTTTTGCACGCCCATGTGTGAGATTGCATCCTATGTGTGTTCTATGTTGTAGTGAGATATCTTTTCACAAACTGATATGTGAAAGCGGCTGGTGTTTAAGGCTAATCTTAGACCAGATGTACTTTTGTCTTGGAACCTTACAGTAAAGCTGCATAAAGCCTCTGAAATAGTAAATCTACAAATAATTCCAGATTTACTGCAGGAACATGTCAACTAATTCATATGACAGAAAATTAGTGTGAAAGCAAATTAATTAATAAAAAAAAGCAGGTGAAAAAACTATTTGTGTAATAATAACAGAAAAATAACAGAAATATGATGAATTTGTCCATCATATACATACAAAAGACTGTATGATTGACCTTCACACTTTGACCACGAGAAGAGTGTTATGTCTCCTTTCTGATGAGCAGAGGTTGACAGTAACGAATTACATTTAGTCGTGTTACTGTAATTGAGTTTTGTTTTTGTTTACTTCTACTTTTTAAAGTAGTTTTTAAAATCTGTAATTTAACTTCCACATAAGTATGTTTTGTTTGAAGTATTGTACTTTGCTACATTTGAAATTATATTTGCTACTGAGTAAAATATACAAATACAAATACAAATAATGCAACGGGGAAGGAAAAAAAATTGCACTCTGCAGAAGACTGCACTGATTGATTGATGGGCGTGGAGAACAAACGCGCTAAACTCACAAGAATGACAGATATGGGCAAAAAATATGCCAGTGATGCAGACCCAGTTGAAAGCGAATTGCCATCAAATTCTTATGAAGCAAACACCTGGCCAACGGACACTGCTATGTTTTATACAAAGTTGTTTTATACAAAGTTGTATGTTTGGAAAGGTGTTCCTTCAATTAAAAACAACTAATTTGAGATTTATATCCCCTTGTCTTTTTTGAACTACACTAGAATCCCCCATCCCACCCTCGCTGTTAAAAAATGTAACTCTGTAACTTTTACTCTAACTTTTTAATGAACTACTTTTTACTTGTACTTGAGTAGATTTTTATGATGGTAACTTTACTTGTTTTTCAGTAAACTTTCACTGAAGTAACAGTACTTTTACTTGAGTACAAAAGTGCTTTTAAAATTAATTAGTTTTCGAACAGATTTTCATATGTCGTATGAATTAGTCAACATGTTCCTGCAGTAGATCTGGAATTATTTGTAGATTTACTATTATTTGTAGAGGCTTTTATGCAGCGTTTGTGTAAGGTTGCAAGACAGAAATGCAACTGGTCTAAGGTTAGCGTTAAACACCAGCTGCTTTCACACATCAGCATGTTAAAAAATATCTCACAACAACATAGACAACACACAGTACTTTTACTTAAGTACAAAAGTGTATTACTTTTTCCACCACTGCTGATGAGTAACTTCCTTTACTGGAAGCAGCATATTGAATTCAGTGTACAACAGGAAGGTAGTGGTTAGCACTCTTGCCTTGCACCTCCAGGGTCTCGGTTCGATTCCCAGTCAGACTCGATTCCTGTCGCTGTGGGCATGGAGTTTGCATGCCCATTCATGAGACTCCACCCATGTGTGACGTACATCCTGTGTGTGCTGTATGTTGCTGTTGTGAGCTATTTTTTCACATACAGATGTGTGAAAGAGTGCAGTGGTTAATGCTGATCTTACACCGGTGGCCTTACAGCCTCACAGTAAAGCAGCATAAAAGCCTCTGAATGAAGTGAATCTACAAATAATTCCAGATCTACTGCAGGAACATATAGATTAATGCATATGACAGAAATCAACAGTGCCGTAAATAAATTCATCTTAAAAGCAGCAGGTAAAATTTCTTATAGTTTTTGCAATTATATTATCATGAACACAAATATGAAATACTGATGCAGTACAGTATATACATCATTAAAACACAACAATATTATTTTGGTATGTGTATAACTGCTGGACTTTGAACAATAGAATGTCATGTATGAGTGAGACGTGCAGCTCAAATGTCTTCACACTTTGACCACAAGAACCCACAGAAGAATGCGCCTCCTCTGATGTGTAAGTTCCTTTACTGACAGTTCATTTAGTGTGCACTATGAAAGACATGCAGCAATTCACTCGTGCTCACACAGAGACACAGTTATTATATATTTTAGTGAATCTTTTATAGATTAGAGATGTTTCAGCATTCTTCTGAGTGAATGGAAAGAGTGGTGGATATCTGCAGAAGAGTGCAGAAGCTTTTAGAGGTCACAACATTGACCCTGAAGGCAGTGACATAAAGAGAGACCCTGACACAGCACAGCACACAGGTAAGTGTTTATGTTTTCAAGGCAAAAAAGTGTTTCTACAGTACATGCAGTAATTCAGGCATTTATACAGTAAATTAATGTGTTTCTTAGTAAGAGGAGATTCTGTCAAATAAGGAATGTCGATAATCCCCTCATTCAATTCAATTCCAGAATTTGGAACACATTGTGAGGTCATCAATGCAGACATCACTTCCCCCTACTGAAATAAATATTAACTATTTACTATTTATTATAATGTTTATGTAAGATGTATAGAGAATTTATTATTTTATCTGGTTTATTACAGATTACTAGTTTATATAATGACAAGAAGTTGCTGATTAAACTTATTTTTAAGGCAGGATTTCAAACAAATTCCTCTTCACTTACACTTCCCATTGCATAGCTTATGATTTAGGTGATTTGAAATTTCTATGTAGTTCACTATTCGGCCAGGAAATGTCATTTGAGATTCAACCAGAGAAAATATGGGTCTTAATTTAAACTGTTTCTCCATCAGCAGGTTGTCTTTTTTCTTTTTCTTTCAAAAGTTTTATAGAAAAAAACAACAACATAGTAATAATGAACTTATGGTTCCAAAGTAAATATGAAGTAAATGTCCTGGTTCCTTTTGCATGACCATGTGTGATGTGTATCCTGGGTGTGTGTGTTTTTTCATATACTGATGTGTGAAAGGGGGCGGAGGTTAATGCTGATTGTAGGCCAGGGGCACTCCTGTCTTACAAACCTCAGAGTAAAGCTGCATAAAATCATCTAAAAAAAAATCTACAAATAATTCCAAATCTACTGGATAAACATGTAAATAAATGTATCTTAAAAGCAGAAGGTGAAATGTCTAATAGATTTTTTGTAATGATATGCAAAAGTTTAGGCATCCCTTGATAAATAACAAATTTTGGTGATTTTTTAATTGAAAAGATGTTAACATACAATAGTCTCTCTTGGAAATGGAAAAAATGCACAATATTTTCAGCAAACATTGATGCATAGTGTCACGCACCAACGAAACACACGGAAGTCACAGATGTGGCCCGGCAGGGCAATTTATTTACAAAATCGGGTGAAAACAAAACACGGGATTTAACCAAAACAATATACTTAACACTGGAAATCAAACACGGGAATAAGCAGAAACCAAAAGCAAAACAGAAATTAATAAATAAACAGAAAATAGCGCGGAGCTGGCAGGGGAGAAAACGGGAGTGCATAAGAATGGGGGTTTTAAACAGACTGGGATCACCGGAGACACAGAGGCACACTAAAACACGGAGACACGGAAACACAGAATACAACAAAGGAAGATAACAGTCTTTTAAAGAAAGCAAGAAAACAAACACGGTCTTATCGTTTTTTAGAAGAGTCCTTTTCTCGAAGAGTTCGGGTCGCGTGGTTAATCTCGGACGGAGTGCTGGTGAAAAGGTGGTGCTTTTATGTGCGTGTGTGCAAATCAGCAGAATATGGAGCAGCTGTGTGTGTGTGTGTGTGTGTGTGTGTGTGTGTGTGTGTGTGTGTGTGTGTGTGTGTGTGAGACGTGCGTGCGACGTGCATGTGTGCTAGAACTCCGGTGACGTAGGACGTTGTGCGGGAGCGGAGCCTGGCGTGCGCGTCACAGAACCCCCCTCTCCACGGACCGCTCCTGAGGGCCGGAGAATACGTCGTCGTGGTGGGCGACCCCTACCCCTGGGAGCCGGCATCTGGGGCTGAGTCTGATGGAACTCGGCGAGAAAGGTCGGGTCTAGGATGTCATCCCGAGGAACCCAGCTTCTCTCCTCGGGACCATACCCCTCCCAGTCCACCAGATACTCCAGACGACCACCTCGACGACGGGACCTCAAGATTTCACGGACGGCGTAGATCGTGCCATCGTCCAGGTCGAGGCTCGGTGGGGGTTCCCCTGGATCGCCAGACTCTGGGGAAGCAGAAAGTGAGGGTGTGTGGTATGGTTTCAATAGTGAGACATGGAATGTGGGGTGTATTCTGTAGGTGCGTGGAAGACTTAACTTAAATGTGACTGGATTGATCTGGGACAGGATGGTGAAGGGACCAATGTATCGAGGTGACAGCTTCTTGCTGGGCAGCCGAAGGCGGACGTCCCGGGTTGACAGCCAAACCCTCTGCCCAGGTCTGTAGGTTGGGGCATTAGATCTCCGGGTGTCGGCTGTGATCCTTTGCCTTCTGACTGCCCTCTGAAGCTGTCGGTGCACTGATGCCCAAACCCTCTCACTCTCCTGGAACCAGTGATTCACAGCAGGGACGGAGGTTTCCCCATTCCAGGGGAATAGCGGGGGTTGATGACCGAGTATGCACTGAAATGATGTTAATCCAGTAACTGTGTTCTTGAGAGAGTTTTGGGCATACTCGGCCCAAACGAGGTACTGGCCCCAGGAGTTCTGGTGGCCGTGGCAGAAGGTACGCAGGTATCGACCTATCTCCTGGATCTTCCTCTCTGTTTGGCCAATAGTTTGCGGGTGGTACCCAGAAGACAGGCTCACTGTCACCCCCAGGAGTTTGAAAAAGGCCTTCCAGAACCGGGAGATGAACTGGGGACCCCGGTCTGAAATGATGTCTTCTGGGATGCCAAAGTTCCGAAAGACCTGTTCGAACAGAGCCTCCGCCGTCTTTTGTGCTGTCGGGAGGCCTGTGAGTGGAATAAGGCGACAAAATTTTAAAAAACAGTCCACTATAACTAGCACACAGGTGTTACCTTGAGACACAGGGAGGTCCGTCATAAAATCTATGCCCAGGTG